>OY821518.1:188808908-188913545 GCA_963682025.1 Cordilura impudica
TATATATATATATATATTATATAATATAATATAATATAATATAAATTATATTATAATATAATATTAATATAATATAATATAATATAATATAATATAATATAATATAATATAATATAATATAATATAATATAATATAATATAATATATATAATATAATATATTAATATAATATAATATAATATATATAATATAATATAATATAATATAATATAATATAATATAATATAATATAATATAATATATAAATATAATATAATATAATATAATATAATATATATAATATAATATAATATAATATAATATAATATAATATAATATAATATAATATAATATAATATAATATAATATAATATAATATAATATAATATATATAATATAATATAATATAATATAATATAATATAATAATATATAATATAATATAATATAATATAATATAAATAATATAATATAATATAATATAATATAATATAATATAATATAATATAATATAATATAATATAATATAATATAATATAATATAATATAATATAATATAATATAATTATAATATAATATAATATAATATAATATAATATAATATAATATAATATAATATAATATAATATAATATAATATAATATAATATAATATAATATAATATAATATAATATAATATAATATAATATAATATAATATAATATAATATAATATAATATAATATAATATAATATAATATAATATAATATAATATAATATAATATAATATAATATAATATAATATAATATAATATAATATAATATAATATAATATAATATATATAATATAATATAATATAATATAATATAATATAATATAATATAATATAATATAATATAATATAATATAATATAATATAATATAATATAATATAATATAATATAATATAATATAATATAATATAATATAATTATAATAATATAATATAATATAATATAATATAATATAATATAATAATAATATAATATAATATAATATAATATAATATAATATAATATAATATAATATAATATAATATAATATAATATAATATAATATAATATAATATAATATAATATAATATAATATATATAATATAATATAATATAATATAATATAATATAATATAATATAATATAATATAATATATATAATATAATATAATATAATATAATATAATTTAATATAATATAATATAATATAATATAATATAATATAATATATATAATATATATAATATAATATAATATAATATAATATAATATAATATAATATAATATAATATAATATAATATAATATATATAATAATATATAATATAATATAATATAATACACGCCTCTTTCTCAGAAATAATAATAGTAACACTTAATAGTGCGTTTACATCTGAAGAAAATCTAGTAGATTTTAGTTGAAACCTATTTCAAAATCAATACCGTTTACATCAACTTTTTTGACATTTTGTGAGATTTTGTTTCCACAACAATAAACAGCTGCTTAAAATAAAACATATAAACTAGAAATACCAAAAATAAACAAAACAATAGGAAAATGGAAATATCGAAAATTCTAAAAAGGAACAGATTTTATAATTATATTATGCATCAAAAGTGAAAAAAGCACAAACTGAAATAGAAATTTGCGAAAAAATTCAGCATTTGTTAAATATATTATTGAAACAGCAAAAACAAATTCATTTTCCACAATTATTTAGCAGATTGGAATGGGAATGTCAGTAAAAAAGTTATAACTTTTCAATTACTTAATATTTTTTTATTATAGATTCGTCATTTTTTTGTTAATAATAATATTTAATTTCCTTTTTATTCAACTTGTTTGCTTTTGTTTTTAAATGTCAATTTTTCAGTCACTGCGTTGTAATTTTTTGCTACAATATTAAAAAGCAATATTATTGAAATAGCAAAAACAAATTCATTTTCCACAATTATTTAGCAGATTGGAATGGGAATGTCAGCATAAAAGTTATAACTTTTCAATTACTTAATATTTTTTTATTATAGATTCGTCATTTTTTTGTTAATAATTAATATTTAATTTCCTTTTTATTCAACTTGTTTGCTTTTGTTTTTAAATGTCAATTTTTTAGTCACTGCGGTGTAATTTTTTGCTACAATATTAAAAAAAAACAGTAGTATGATTTGGTAGTGCCCAAGTTTGACAAGATTGTGTGAGATTTTGCACAAATCTAGTAACGAGCTAGATTTTTTTGTATGGTATTTAGTAAAAATTAACTAGATTTCGCTCGAAATCTCGTATATACTAGATTTTGCTTAGATGTAAACGCACTACAAATCAGATCTAAGTATACAGTGGTGTGCCATATTATTAGACCCATCAAAGAAAATACTCAATTATTTGGTTGTTATTTTTATTTTTTAATTAGTAGACTCTAGTGCTATTTTTTATTTTGTTTGTTAGCTATGGGATCTTAGTGTATAAAATTAATTGAATTTCGTTAGTTTTTATCATTCATTAATGTAAAAAAATATATATATATAACTAACAACAGTATTATCTTAAAGTATTAATATTTTGTTTGACCTCCTTTTGCTGCAATGAGAGCTGCTATTCTTTGTGGCATACTCTCCGCACAACTCTTTACCACTTCTTGGAGGTGTTCAGCACAGTAATACATATTTTCATCGGCTAAAAACTTACTAACTGTCTTAGCTATATGGCAAGGAGCTCCATCGTGCATAAAAATTGGTTCATCCCCTTCTCCGAACCATTCATTCAGCTGAGGCAAAAGTCGCTCCTCCCATATTTTTTTCTACTGGTCTTGCCTCATTGTACCTTGTTCAAATTGCAAACGTCCTGTGCCTCAAAAATTAATTACAGACCACACCGTGATAGAAGTGGGGTGTTTTACTGTCGGAATAATGCAGTCAGGTTGGTATTTTTCCCCAGGGCGCCTTCTTACAAATTGTGATTTATCGCTCAAGACTTGGAAAATCGACTCGTCCGGAAAGCAAAGCTGTTTAAGAAGCAAAATATTGCTATATAATTTTATTTTTATATTACTAATATAAAATAATAATAAACAATATTGATACTTACCCTTTTCCAATCTTCAACTGCAATTTTTTTATTATTTTTAGCCCTGTTGGCTTGTGAGCAGGTTTTTTGGCCATTAACCCAACCGCTGCACAGTACGCTGTGAAACCTGGATTTCCTCGTCTTTTACCAATATTCTTTTAGGTAATTTACGGTTTTGAAAGCATATATCACGAATTTTTCTGTCCGTTCTCGGAGTTGTGATACGTTTTCTCCCGCACTTTCCTTTACGCTGGCTATACAAAGTGTTCCCAGAATCCATTTTTTTCTTAATATTTTTTACCGAGCTTCTTGAAACTCCTACTATATTGGCTATTTCATACTGTGATAGCCTATTTTCCTTAAGCAATCCCGATACTTCACCGATTTTCTTAGGTGAAAAATAACGAAAATAAATGTTAAAAATTATTCAAATATTTTTTTATCATATCTGTTAGTTTTTAATGTTGTTTTTATGTTATTCTTATGATATCCTACTTTTTATGTTGTTTTTCTTCATTTTTATGTTATTTTTGCATTATTGAAATTGAAAATGTGCAGTTCGAATCTAACTCTCTTTACGAACGGTCATGTAAATAATTAAAGCGCTTAGAGTACAACTATTTAAAATTAACAACAAGTGTATATTTTTGTTTTTGAAATTGCCTATTCTTGATCTCATTTGAACTCACGTGGTAGACAATCCAGCTTAAAACAGGAATAACAATTTAGCGATGGTCCGAGGGGCCAAATCTTCATCAAAAAGAAAGCTTGTGAACAAGAAGATGACAAAACTTCCTCCGGGTTTTATTAACCCGAACATTGCGTCAACTTCAAGCAACAGATTTAGCCTGCTTGCTGGCCTCAATGATATGGACGTAACTCCCGTACCAAATATTAACGATATTAAAGAACACAAACCTCCACCCATTGTTGTAGAAGCTAACGCTTCATTTACAGAAATACAAAAGCTGCTTGGTAAGGATTGTATTTTCAAACGTACTTCAATTGGTACCAAAATTTTTGCTCCAAGTAATAAAATGTACGAATGCTACAAACAAATACTTACACGGTTTACCCCGCATAAGCTCTGAGGAAATCTCCAAGGAGCTAAAAAATTACAACCTATCCCGTTGTTTATATGAAGACCCAGCTGTAATTTTATTTGAATTCGAAATACAGAGGGCTCTAAACTTATTATCCGTTGTACTAAAACGATTACATGAAATGTTATAATACTTACAAATATCATCGGTTAATATAGAGTTAGCTAAGTCTTAGTTTTTCAAGAAGCAACATCGTTAAATAAAAGAATTCCACACAGAAAAAATTCCCACTTGGCTTTTATTTACCCTTTCGAATAGACTCTACTCTGGTCCTTCACATTTTCATGGTCCTCCACGAACCGGATAAAAAGTCCGTGGCATTTAAATATAATTTTCTTTCCAATAAGTATATATAATTTTCAAATATTTGTAAGCTCCGAAATTATTGTAAAGGAAACTCATTTCCAGAAGTCTTGCTGAGTAATCTTTCAAAGAAGTGTATTAATCCATACCTTGGTTACTTCATCAGAATAATAAAAGAGGTATTTTTTTCTATATTTCATTAGTTGGTCAGCATAAGCAAAAAACGAACAAAAAAAAATTAATTAAAAGATCTTTATAAAACCGCGTTAATCTCTGTAAATAAGTGAAACTAATTGTGCTAAAGACGGTATAAAGTTCAACATAAGAAAACCGTATTTTCGTATGTAAAATTGTGTCACATTTTTTAATAAAGAAATCGAAAAATTTTTTCATCAAAAATTGTACTTGTATGTGTGAATAATTATATATACCAACATACCAAGGCAGAATAATATTTCTAGAAAACTAACAGTATTTCCTAATTAAGTAACAAAATCGAAAACATCATGAAGTAGAATCCGTTATATTTTTAATTTTTTTTTTGTGCATCACATTGTTTTTGCACTGAGAATAGAAAAATATGACTCTTACTCGCTTTGTTCAATTTCATTCGTTCCATAAAATTTAAAAGGTTTTAATTCCAAATCTCATCAACATTGTGTTGCGAAACATTTTCTTCATATTTAAACATTCTCTCTAGAAACATTGGTTGCTGCATGAATCGTTTGCTAGCAGCCAAGCTAGTGTGTTCTATTGTGTAGTGAAAAGTGAAAAGTGAAGAAGTTAAAATATTTAAATAAGTTTAAATCGCTACAGATCTAATTTGTACTGGACTGTGTGGTGGTTATTCGAAAATATTTTTTCTGACGAAAAGAGAACTTTCGGATAATGATGGCGGATGGAGATGAAAATCTATACTCTAAGAACAGGAAGGCAGAACCAGACGGTACTGACTTCAAAAGAAAATATGAAGATAGCTTGAGGGAGCTTGCTGAAATGCGAGAGAATTTATTTTCTGCAATTGAGGAAAATAAGAAACTCAAAGGCCATGTCGAAAACCTTATGTCCATTGTTGAGGCCAAATTTAATGCTGCAAGTGATGATGATAGCTCAATTAAGGATATGGATTTCGCAGCCGAAGTACCAACTGGAGATGCTATGTTCTCTGGTGGAGTTGAAGATGAAAATATTTCCAATGTGAAGGTTGATATGTCGAAGAAAAATGATAAGAAGAAGAAGAAGAATGATAAAAAAAATCAACAAATGATGCAAAGGAGACGACGGCGGATCGAGGTTCGGAGAAGCAGAAAATTGATCAATACCAAAAGAAGGACGAAAATGAAAAGGTTAATGCTGGTAATATTGGTAGTGCTGCTATCAAAAGTAAGTCGATTCCTGTAATTACAGCATACAATATTAATATAAAGTTAATGTCTGAGAGTTTGGGTAAGGTGTTAGGTCACAATAACTTTTCGATATCTATTTTGGGTAAAAATGACTCGAACATAGGGGTATTCTCTTTCGAAGATTTTGGGAAAGTTAAGGTATTGTTAGCTGACCAAAAGGTAAATTTTTATACATACACCCCAAGGGGTTTAAGACCATTTTCGGTGGTGATAAGGGGGCTTTTCGACTGTTTTGAGGTTGAGGAAGTTAAAGAATACTTAAAGGGCCTTCAATTAAATTTGAATATATTGAAACTAGTTAGACTAGGTAGGGATAGTTGGTTACTCAATTTGTCCAGAGATTCCGATATAGGGAAATTTTACGAGGTAAAATATATATTGCATTGTAAAGTTCAAATGCGAAAATTTGAGCGTAAAGGCTTAACGCAGTGTTTTAACTGCCAGAGATATGGGCATGTTTCGACTAATTGTCAGATGCCATTCCGATGTGTGAAGTGTGGTGGTCCTCACGGACCGGGGAAATGTGAGATTCCCCCTAAAGGTAAGAACACCGTTGAGTCTCTTACCACTGACCCTATTACGGGTCAGGTTATGAGAAGAGTGGGTATGCTTGTTAGGTGTGCCAATTGTGGCGTTGATGGTCACGCGGAAAGTTCTAAAGATTGCCCTAGGAGAATTGCGCTTCTTCGTAGGGTCCATGAGAGAAAACAGTCGGCAGTGGTGGATAAAAATGTTCACTCGCAACAATATAGAAGGGTTGTGGAGGGCGTATCATATACCTCTGCTTTGCGGTCATCACCAATTGTGGTGAAGGCAACAACCGCTAGACTCCCTGTGCCTGGAGTATCTTCAGCACCGGATCTGACCGTGAGATCTGCAGGACAAAGTTTTGATTTAGTAGATAATGATTGTAAGCGTTTCTTTGGGGGCGGTCTACTGAATTGTTTAGGAAAGATAGGTGGTTTCGCTAAGGAATATCAGGGCTTGAAGGATGATGGGGAAAAATGCCGAGCATTGCTTGGTATGCTAATGTCATTCCAGCATGATGAGTAATTCACTAAAATGTATTTTTATTAATGTAAATTCCATTGTCTCGCGGCACAGGAGGCACTTTTTGAATTTATTTTTGAACGGGCATAGGCCAGATATTTTGCTTATTGCTGACCACAAACTTACCTCAGGTCACAAACTGGGGTTATGTGACTTTTAGACAGAATAGGACAAGCGTCCGCGTGGGTGGTACGGCTGTTTTAGTAAGGGATTCTATATCTTGCGAAAGGGTTATCATTGACACTGGTAATATTGAGAATACAGCGGTTCGTATAAGAAGGGTTAACGGTACAGTATTGACAGTGGTCTCAATGTATCTGAGACCACAAAATACGCTATTAATTTCGGATCTTGATCCAATTTTAGACTTAACATCTGGCGTCATTATAGGGGCTGACTTAAATGCCAAACACCCCGATTGGGGAGGTGTAGATACTAATCCAATTGGTCGAAATCTTCACGATTTTCTCTTGTCCTGTCCGAATATTGATATTTGTCGGACAGATGGACCGACTCGGACATCTCGGATGTCATCTTCTTACATTGATGTATTTCTAGCGTCCTCTGGCATTGCATCGGCCACTACGGCTGCTCTGGGACTTAGAACTTTGGACTATGAATCTGATCACAGGGAATATATAATCGAGGAATATATAATCGAGGACGGGGGAGTCATGCACAGGGAACGACAATCTCTTTATGATTTTGATAGGATTGACAGGAGACTCTTTAACCGGACCTTAACTAATAACTGATTGTCGACTCCCACTTGGGAGAAATGTCTCGGCCAGGGAGATCGATGACTGTATTGACTCGATGGGGGTAGCTTTTCAGGGTGCCATGGAATGTTCCATTCCTAAAATACCATCGGGTGGACGTGGATTATTGAAACTTCCACCAAATATTTTGGGTTTTATTGCGGAAAAGAAAAGACTTAACGTACATTACGTAGAACAGGTGACCCTGGTAGATATTGTATCATCAGGGCTGATATAAAGAATCTGGAAAGGATAATACAGGGTGCTATTGCTGTCTTTGAGCATGAGTATTGGACTGATTACTTACGGAAAGTGAAACCTAAGGAGAGATCCTATATCGGATTTGATCAATGCGGAGGGGACTTTAGTGCCCGATGCATCTGGGAAGGCATGCTTACTAGCTGATCATTTTTATGAGGTTCACAGAGTAGGTGGGGACTTAATTTCAAACTCGTTTGCGGTCGATGTTAGGAGGGATGTTTCGATACTTGAGGATAGAACTCCACTGGCTTTCTTTGGTGGGGACGTTATGGCAGATGGTAGCGTAATTGGTATTAGCAGTGTGGGCAGGGAGGTATTTGTGACGTCAGCAGATGTAGGGAATGCCTTGCGTAGGAGATCGAATAAGAGATCAAGTGGCAGGGACGGGGTTCCGGACTTCGTTTTGAGAAAAACAGATCCGCCAATATGGCAATTTTTGGCGGTTCTATTCAACCACTGTTTTAACATCGGGTACTTCCTGAGACGGTGGAAGGAGGTATTAGTGGTTCCTATTTTGAAATCTGGCTGTGATCCGAAACGGAGTGGCAATTATATACCAATATCGCTTTTATCTTCCTTCGGCAAGTTGATGGAGTATTTTTTACTATCCAGAATTCATGATAGATTAGATGAGGGAGAGATTTTAAAGGATTGTCAATTTGGTTTTAAAAGTGGGCATTCGACAACTCATGCCTTAACGGTGTTCACGGACTTTGTGGCTGGGGCCCTAAGTACCAAACAGGCCACGATTGCGGTCAGCTTGGATTTTTCTAGTGCTTTTGATACTGCATGGCAGGATGGAATTTTGTATAAGATGCTTGCGATGGGCTTTGATAGGGCAATCTGTAGAATGGTTATGCAATTTTTAAAAGGACGCAGTTTTCGAGTTAGGGTAGATGACGTAGTGTCGGACATGAGGTGTGTGACTGCGGGTGTACCACAGGGCTCTTTATTGGGCCCGGTGCTCTACAACATATATATGTCTGATATTCCGCAGCCATCTGGGAATGATTTAGTACTGGTTTATGCAGATGACATACTTGTCGCTGCGCGTGGACCTAAGGCTAGTACGGTTAATAGCAGGGTGGTTGTGTACCTTGGTACATTAGCCACGTATTTCCGAAAATGGGGTCTGAAGCTGAATATGGCTAAGACCAGTGGGGTTATCATTAAGGGTAGGCGTAAATACCTTTGCCCTAACGCGAGAGGTTTTATTCCGAACCTGTTGATTGAGAACGAACATTTGTATTTTTGTTGTGTAATTTAGATATAAGTTAGTGTGTAAGATTAGTTAAATTAAGTGTTATTTGTTAAATAGTTTGTAAGACATGAATAAAGAATCCATTTTTTAATTCCTTTTTTATGGAGTATAACTCGATAGTTTTAAGATGAAAATATTGTTTACGGGGTAAGACCCTAATATATTTGTAATGAACTGTAAGGTCTTGTATAACTACAAAGTAGGCTAAGAATAAATATTTTAATAACAGTAGTTTAAGAAACATGTAAATAATGAATTTTTGGAAAATAAATGAAATCTGAATCTGAATAGGAAACATTGGTTGCAGATCACTGTCGATAGCACCTAAAATCGGTATCAACGTTCTTTGTTAAACTCTTTCTAGTTTTTTTTTTGGGTATGCAATTTTTTCCTGCTGAATTAAAACAAAACGAAATAAAAGCAAATGCGAACTTACAAAACAAAAAGAAAAACATATAAAGAATACCCGAATCAGTAAAAAGAAATAAACGTGACATATCCACATTCGGCCATTTCACACAAAATTAGAACAAAATACATTAATATGTACAACATATTTCTACAATAAAGCAAATTTTATTGCACAATTCGTATAAATTCCGGTTACTCTCAAATATGCAGTAAAATTGATCTGCCTAAATTGTGAGTACGAGTAAACCAAAACCTGAAAATCAAACGAGGTTACTCATTGATTTTTCTTAAGTGTAATTTATAAAATAATTAATTCAGGAGACAAATAGTCGACGTAATAAATAAATTCAAGCACGTCTGCGTAAACGTGGTCAAAATAACCACTACAGTTATATACACACCATTAGCCGTCCCAATGCACATGGGCAGTCACGTATTGAAGTAAAGACTCAGCTAACGCAGCGTGATTACATTAATCTTTTGGCTCAGCGTGATGATGCTCACTTTACAGTCTATAAGAAACATCGCTGTTTCTTAGTCAGTAATCAATATTTCCAATTGGATATTTATAAAGAACCCACTCATCCTAGATTAGTTCTTATTCTTCTCTAAGCGGCGATGTTGTAATTAATTGTTTACCAAAGTTTTAAATATAGTCAAAGAGGTTACAGGCGATGCTGATTATTCAATGTTCAATTTGTCTTTAAAAGAAGATTGGGCTATAACAAAAAAAAATTTTTGCCACTCACTACACGGTAAGATAACGTGTCAACACTTTAATCAGTGCCAGTGCTTAAAAAAAATAATTTTAAACAAACCGTAAGCTTATATTTAAAATAGTAAATATGAAAACACCAATCCTTTTTAATTAACTAGTAAAAATTGTAGTATAATGCAAAATTTTTAAAATCCTGAACGGGGACTGTGCGCTTTGAAATAGACTAATTATGCATCAAGTTTCATAGCAAATTTTTGTTAGTCAGGTTGTAGATAGATAATCAATCTATTTACAGTGAAAGTGAAAGGAAAGTGTACACTTAACCTTTTTATATTCAAGCTTCTATTTCGGGTGTTTGTATTTCTTTTTAATTCTAAATAAATATTAAATTAAATGAAAATATTTTAATATTTTATCTGTTTTCCTTTTGCCTTAATGGCAGCTTCTAATATTCGATTCATCGATTCTAATTTAGAAATTTTAACCGTTGTGATATTGATGTAAAATTTGATAACACTTAAATTTGATTTTCTAATAACCTCTGGTCATATTTGGTCGATTAATCACATTGCCTTCGCGGTAAATAAAATTGTCATTAGAGGAATTCACGAACAGTATCATAAATTATCATTTCCAGTATAAAAATTGTAGTTAATATAATTTTAATTTACAATTCATTATTTTTATTTTCTGTATATTTTGTATTAGCAACAATTTAAAATTCAAGATTTCTATGCCTAAAATTAATTTATTATAAAATGATTTTCTTCATATGGACAATCTAATGCAAAGAAATTAAATTGTTTTTAAAACTAACAATACTTTTGGCATCAATTACGCAAAAGCTTATATGAATATTTGTGCAGAAAGAGCATAATGGTTCAAGAATTCTGGAATTTAGTATATACATATGAATTGTGTATGTACATTAGAACTATAATCAAATCACCCTTGAAACCCATTTTCTAAAACCTGTCAGCATTTTAAATCCTTTTTTGAATTTTATATCCGAATTTTTAACAGGTAGAAACAAGATAACTCAGCAATACACCACTTTGCATGTATGGAATAACAATTCGGTTTTGTTAAAACTATCAACACCAGTATAGAACTGGTAACTAAATTTTTAGATATTAAACTTTATTTTGAAAAAAAAAAAATTATATATATATATATAATACGTCCCTTCCTACATGCCTAAACCAATTTTGTCCATAAAAGCAATTTGAATAAACGCCGTTGAATGAAAATTGCATTTTTGGTTAAGAAGTGTTTAGTTCCCTTAAGTAGTATTGATATAGTCGCCTTCATTCTTTCAGTCGATTTATTCCATCCTCGGATTAGAGACCAATTTTTATACATCCTCGTGGATCCTCTTTTCAGTCCTTTCTTTTTTAAATAAAAACGTGTAGCAAAATGTCTCCTCTACAAAAATATATTAGAGACACTGATGACCTCATTCAATTTGATGCAGACTTCGATGAATCACATATGTCTGATTCATCAGTTTACTCGCTTGAGGTTCACCGTGATGAAATGAAGTCGATTTGGGAAGGCATAAAAACGATTTACCAAAATTGTTTGGAAGATCTTAGCAAGAAGAAGGCTGGCGATGATTATGAAGACAAGGTGGACGAGGAAACAGTTGTATCTCGCTATCACTCTGCGTATAGTACATACGTAAGATTTATATCTCGTATAAACACGCGTATTCAAGAACTGACATCTCAAAGGCTAGACCCACAATGTTCGTGTAATCCTGCTTCTGCACCTATTGCTTTTTACAACGTGTCGCTTCCTCCATGCGACACAGATATTTTTAAAGGCGATTATCAATCCTGGCCTGCGTTCCGCGACTTATTCACAGCACTATACATAAACAATCCTCGTCTTTGTAGAATCCAAAAACTTTTCCATTTAAATCGGAATACAAGCGGTGAAGCGAAGGACATAGTTCAAAAATGTCCCTCGACAGATGACGGATTTGAATTAGCGTGGAAGAGTCTTAAGGAGCGCTTTGAGAACAAAAGGATGTTGGTGAACCGTCAACTACGTATTCTTTTCAATCTACCTCAACTCTCTTATGAGTCCTGTGAAGAAATTAAAAACCTGCAACGCTAAATAGCTGCGTTTCCGCGCTAGAACTCTATAGGGTTAACATAGAGAGTTGGGAGTCTATATTCGTTTATATATGCTCCACTCGTCTTCCAGAAACAACGTTAGCTCTTTGGGAACAATCGTTGACGAATAGAACCGAAATTCCAAAATGGTCAAAAATGAAGGAATTTCTAACTAATCGTTTCCAAACTCTTGAAACAGTTTCCGATGTTAAAGGTAGTTTTGTGTCATCTGCTCTGCAATCGCCCTACAAATTCGACGCTTCTCATTCAAAACAAACTTCTAGAAGAATCAAAAGTAACCACACTAAAATTTCATCTAAAGATATTGTTCAATGCCGTCTTTGCCCTACTAGCAAGCATCCTATTCGCCAATGTCCCAAGTTTCTTCAGATGAATGTTGATGAAAGATTTTCATGTGTGAAAGAATATGACTTATGCCTTAATTGTTTCGCTAAGCAGCACCGCGTTAGAGACTGTACGAGTTCTTTTAATTGCCGTACTTGCCGAAAAAGGCATAACACTCTCCTCCATAAGGACAACGACCAATCCTCATCGAATACATCTTCCAGCAGTCAACCTGCATTATCTGTGGAACCATCGACTTCTGCTAATATTCGCTCGTGTTTTTCATCCAGTTCTAAATCCATTCTTTTAGGTACAGCGATGGTTCTAGTTCATCATAACGGTATTCCCTTTCCTGCCAGAGCATTTATCGATTCGAGTTCTGAAGGAACATTCATTTCAGAACGTCTCTTTAGACGCATTCGTCTTTCATTCAAATCAATTAATGCTCAAATAAGTGGTTTAAATGGTTCAATTTCTGGGAAATTATAAAAAATTTGCACGATTGTTGTTGGTTCGAATGGTTACACCGAGAATAAAGTGGAAATCGATGCTATGGTTCTTAAAGAACTTTCTGGATGTCTCCCAAGTAGCTACATTAATCATAATATCGTTTCCAAAATTCCGAACTTGGTTTTAGCTGATCCAAACTTTTACAAAAATTCGCAAATGGATATTCTTATCGGCGAAGATACAATCGAAAAATTTGAGTTAGACGGGTTCAGAAGGAATATTTATGGTCGCATGAAGGCAAAAGAAACTCTTTTTGGCTGGGTTTTATCCGGAAACTTGGAAAAATCTTCCTCTTCTGCCCGAGTTCTGACATGTGTATCTAAAGTATCTCTTGAAAAAAAGCTAACGCGGTTTTGGGAGGTGGAGGATATCCCACAAAAGCCAATTTTGTCCCAAGCAGATCGGTTTTTTCAGGATTACTACACACGAACAACCAAACGTCGAGACGATGGACGTTATATAGTTTCTCTTCCATTTAAAAATCCCTAATAGATGGTTCAGCTCGTTTGGGAAACTCAAGAAGTATCGCGATGGCTCAATTTCTTCGTAATGAAGTACGACTTTCTAAAAATTTATAACAAAAATCCATATATGATTCAGTTGTCCAAGACTATTTAGAACTTGATCACATGGGGAAAGTTTCCCCTCCAAACCCAGCCAGCAATTTTGAAAACTATTATCTGCCACACCACGCTGTGATTAAACCTGAAAGTTCCACAACTAAAGTCAGGGTTGTATTCAACGCATCTTGTCGAACTTCCAATGGAGTTTCGTTAAATGACACGCTGTATCCAGGGCCAGTTCTTCAAAATGACCTTATTGTCCTGCTTCTAAAATGGAGATTTTATCGATATGTCTTCAACAGTGATATTGAGAAGATGTATCGACAAATCCTGGTTAATTCTAACGACACTCCGTTCCAGCGAATTCTTTTTCGTAATTCCACGCATAATGAGGTCCAGTACCCGTGTTCTGTATTTTATGTGAAAAGTTCTCACAACGAAAAAGTATGAAACAAAAAATTCCACTGTTTCTCGATTTGTGAGTAAAAACTGTGTCTGTATCTTAATGTGAAAAGTTACAACACTGGTTACGTTGTTATTGGACTATTCCAAGTCAGCTGTCAAAAAATAAAAACAAACAAAGCAAATAAAAGTAAATATAAAATTATGTGTATAAAAATTTAAGAACTTGAAATAATTTTAATTTAAATTTGTGAAAAATGTTCAATATATTTCTATTAACTGATACGATAATGATGATATGATAACTGAATGATAACACGCTGCCTTTTTTGTGCAAGAATATTTTTAATGAGGGGGCTAAAAGTTTACTATGGTTAAATTATGCTCGTTTGCAGTTTTTGAAAGCGTTTCGTAGTATTGCCTACTCATATATCGAAACGGTCTTATCAAAACCGTAAGTACTTTGCTAAAAGTTTCGAAAAACTTTTAAGAAACATCTTATAGAGAATTAAATTTTAATACCTTCCGAAGAATACATTGTCTTATTAACCGAATGTTTGTCGGAGCAAACTTTTGTGGTCGATTATGAACGTCATTATTCCGCGGGCTTAGATATAGAAATATTAAAGCAAGCTTGCAGTTATTTGTGAGTATGCATTATAAATTTTAAAAAAACATATCTAAATATATTGGTTTTCTAGAGATTCTATTAAAGCCAACGTTATAGTACAAGGTTATAAAAATGCTACGATGGAAACCATAAATGATTTACAAAATCTAATAATACATCAAGTAATTATTGATACGAATGCTAAAAACCATCAAAACGGATCCTAAAATTGAGCTGAAAGAAAAGGTTACAAAAAACAACACTAAAACCCTGCGAAGAGAGATGTTAAGTTAGAAATTCCTATGATATTGGATTGGGCACTGGTTTTATTAGATGGCTTTCATCTCGGTGTGCTTCTAGTGAAGAAGCTATAGCGGCGGTATTGGAACACAATTTGCCACCTGATTTAGATCAAATGTGAAAATCCAGAAGACGCAAGAGCTCGTTTTGAAGTTGTCTGAAACTTTAATAAAATTATTTAAAAAGTGCATATAAGTACTTAAAAAGTACATATATAAGTGCCTAAAAAGTGCATATATAAGTACTTAAAAAGTGCATATGTAAGTACTTAAAAAGTGCCTATATAAGCGAATATTGTCTCAGAATGATTTTTCTTTATCCTTATCATCATAGTCCGATATTATATTAATAAATTTATACTTTTAATTAAGTAATAATATCTTAATTAAATGAATTTAATAAACAATTAATTTAAAATCAACCATTTTTAAGTCATTTGAGCCCAAAAGGCCCCCACTGAATTTTGGTTGATTTTTTTTTATTAATTAATCAACTGATTATCTGATTTATAAATTAATTTATTAATCAATCAACTGATTATCTGATTAAATTAATTTATTCCTTTATTATACTGTCGAATATGTTCGTGGGCATTGTGAAAGTACTAAGTCAGTAGAGAAAATCCTCCAAAAAAGTTCTCCCCTCCCAGAATGGCTGTTATACTATTTAAAAAAATAACTTTATTGATTCAAATAATCAATTGATTGTTTAATTAAAAAAAAAATTTAATTTAAAAAAAAAATTAATTAAAAAATTGAGTTTTATTGTAAACTTAATAATTTAATTTAAATAATAATCTATTTAAGAAATAAAGATTAATTAAAATCAATATATTTTCAATAATTCAAAAATTAAATTATATATCAAGAAAACATGTTAATTAATTTTACCCCGCGTAAAGAACCTATGGATCACATAGAAATAATTTTTAACTTTATCAAAAAATGGATTTATGAAATTATATTTTTATAGTATAATATACTAATATAATATACTATATTATACAGTTTATACAGTTTTGTTTAAACTTTTACGTATACGTGAATTTACAAAATTAGCTTATTAATGAAATAAATTATTTATTTATAAATAAATTTATTAATAATATTAGATAATACTAAAATTAATCATTTATTTAAACAATTTATCATTTTATTAATAAATTTATTCATTAAATATATTTTTTAAACAGATTTTATTTATTTTTTCAGCTTTTTATAGTAGAAATTTAGTAAAAGAGAAAAGGCTTACTTCTGCCTTAAATTAATTACTACTTTTACGATTTTTTTTAGTTCTTGAAATACTATTTTTTTTTTTTGTTATTAAAATTATACAACATTTACTACAAAATCATTCGAACAACTAAAAAAATAAATACATATTTTCAAAATTGGTACAATAAAATTTGTGATTGTACAAAACTTTTACTACACATGCGCTTTATCTGTTTTGCTTTTATCTGTTAGGAAAAGATCAAGAATCAGCCTTAAAAAGGATCAGTTTAATTGTGATCCGTTGAATCATACAAAATGTCCTCTGGCAAATTCCAAATTGGAAGACATGTAGTCCACAATTTTTTTTTTTTTTTTTTTGAATTTGGGAAATTCGTTGCACTTTCTGAATAATTGCAAAAAAAAAATTTAAATGTAAATACTAAAAGTAAAATATAATTCAAAAATTAACATATTTTTTACCTTTTCTCCAATATGCGATGTCATCTTATATATATATATATATCTATTTTTTTTTAAAGCAACTGAATTTAAAAACTTATCTCGCATAGATTTCAGTTGTGAGTTAATATGACAGTTCAATTTCAAATCTTTTCACATGCCTACTTTACAGAAACACTTTTTTCTCATTTTTCCAATAAATGTGAGAAAAAACGTTACGTGACAGATAGTTCTCACAAAATAAAGTTACAGAACCAGTCGAATGCGAGAAACAATATTTTGTGTCAGTTCGCAACGTTTTTGTTTCATTTTTATACGTTCCATGTGAAAACTTTCCGATGTGAGAGTTACAGAACATAGCTACAGGATTACGAATTGAAAACGGTAACCTTTGGAGTTAATTGTGTACCGTATTTGGCAATCCGGACACTTATTCAATTGGCCTCTGATGTTGAAAGAATCTATCCTATAGCTGGTGCTATTCTAAAAAATTCAATGTATGTGGATGACGTCCTCTATGGAGCCTCTGATATTTCCGCTGCAATTCAAGCTAGAAACCAGCTAATTCAAGCTCTTGGCTCGGCTGGATTTAATCTGCGCAAATGGACTTCAAATTCTTCACAAATTTTAGAGGGTATTAAAAAAAACATCTCCTACAGGAGTATTTTTGTGAATTTGAAGACAGTAGCAACGCGAAAACACTTGGAGTAAGATGGAATGCGAAGTCCGATGTTTTCTACTTCTCTGCAAAACCGCTGCTTAACAGAAACCCTACCACGAAACGATACATTTGATCCGATATATCCAAACTATTCGATCCAGCTGGCTGGCTTTCTCCTTTCATCATTCTATCGAAAATCCTTATGCGAAAGGTTTGGGAATCAAGGACTGATTGGGATCAATGTTTAACTGATGAGTGCCTTCAAGACTGAAACTTATTTATTAAACATTACCCGGAAATTGAGACTATCAAGATACCGAGGTGGGTTTCTTTGACTCCAAAATGTAAAATGGAAATTCACGGATTTTGTGACGCGTCCGAGAAGGCATATGCGGCAGCTCTTTATATAAAGGTCATTGTCGATGAGTCAATTTTCGTAACGCTCTTGACAGCCAAATCCAAAGTTGCACCCATTAAGTGCCTTTCACTTCCTAAGCTTGAACTCTGTGGTGCCGCTCTCCTATCAAATATTATCGAGTCTATTCTTCCCTCATTACATCTTCCTCAGTATTCACTCTTCAAATGGTGCGACTCCACAATTGTCCTTTCCTGGCTTAAAAGATCGCCTTCTCATTGGAAAACTTTTGTCGCAAATAGAGTCTCAAATATCCTTCAAACCGTCGGATGCGATAATTGGTTACACGTTTCATCTCAAGATAGCCCTGCAGATATTGCCACCAGAGGAATGTATCCAAATGATTTATCTAGCAATAACCTATGGTGGCACGGACCTGCTTGGTTAGGATTGGCTAAAAAACACTGGCCAACATTTAATGGAAATATTCCTGAAACCCATCAAAGTTAATTTTTCCTACTTCTCCAACTATAATGATGTTTTAGACAGATTTTCCAAATACCCAACAGCAATTCGAACAATTTGTTATTGTTTTCGGTTTCTTCATAGAACTCATCCAAAGTATCGAAATTCATTTAATGTTGAATTTATTTCAATTTCTCCTAGCGAAGCTACCCATGTAAAAAATCGTCTTATTCATATTGCACAAAAAGTTGCATATCCCGATGAATTCAAAGCTCTCTCAGATAATGACAATATCTCGAAGACGAGTTCCATTCTGAATTTAAACCCGTTTATAGATTCAAATAAACTTCTTCGTGTAAATGGAAGGTTGGCGGATTCTCCTTCTCTATCTTATGATGAAAAATTTCCTCTAATTCTCCCTTATAACTGTCGATTGTCCAAATTGTTTGTTCAGTTTTCACATACCCTTTCCCTTCATGGTGGAAATCAGCAGATTCTTCGTCTGGTAAGGATGCAATTCTGGATCCCAAGGTTAAAAAATCTTATCAAAATAGTTATCCATAATTGTAAACAATGTGTTCTCCATAACGCCAAGGTAAAAACTTAGATTATGTCCGTGCTACCACCAGAACGAACTGAACTTGAGCGTCCGTTTTACAATACAGGTATCGATTTCGCAGGTCCTTTTGATTTGAAGAGCTTTACGGGTAGAGGTTGTAAAATCACAAAGGGATACGTGTGCGTTTTCGTATGCTTTGCCACAAAAGCTATCCATTTGGAAGCTACAACGGATCTTTCGACTGCTTCTTTCATGGCAGCTTTCAATCGTTTTGTCGCCAGACACGGATACCCCCTTAGATTATACTCCGACAACGGCACAACTTTTGTTGGCGCATCCAGACAAATGGCAAAAGATTTTCTTACGGCATCCCGCTCCGAACTTACTTCCAAATTCACATACCAGAATATCCAATGGCATTTTATTCCTCCAAGTTCACCACACATGGGTGGTCTTTGGGAAGCGGGTGTCAAGAGTTTCAAAACTCATTTTCGAAAAATTGGTGGTTCGTTTAAATACACGTTCGACGACTTTTCAACGTTATTGGCAAAAATTGAATCATGTCTAAACTCCAGACCAATTTCGCCCATGTCTGAGGACCCAACGGATTTAAATGCTCTGACTCCGGGCCACTTCCTAATCGGAAGTCCTCTCCTTGCCCCACCAGATCCAAAAATAGAGTGTCAACCCATCTCCATTTTAAATCGTTGACAACGACTAAGGGCTATCCAGCAACAGTTCTGCCAACGATGGAAAAGCGAATACCTTAAGGAGCTCCACAAAAGAAACAAATGGAAAACATCCGAGGATAATATCACCGTAGGAACTATAGTGGTAATAAGGACGACAGTACCTCGGTCAATGAATGGAGATTGGGCCGTGTTTCTAAAATTTATACCGGATCCGACAATAAAGTTAGGGTTGCCGATGTGACAACCCAACGCGGAATCATAACTCGCCCAATAGTAAAACTTATCACTTTGCCAGCTTAATAAAAAAAAGAGATTTTTTAATTCCTTTTTTTTTAACAATGTATCCTGATTTTAATCCCATATTCTTTTCACAATTATACCTTGTTGAAACCATTTCGTATCATTTTACAAGTTAATTTTATTTCCTTTACTCATCCATTCTTTATCAAATCTACAGGTAAATCATGTCTAATTATGACGTCAAAGATGTTGAGCGTAGAGTAAAACACCAGCAAAATGCCGCTTATGCAAAAGATTTCACCCACTGTGGAAATGTCAATGATTTCTCAGAATGAATGTCGAAAAACGATTATGAGCTGTTTTGTTATTTCATTACTGCCCGAATTGCCTTGCTCACGAACACTCAGTAAATCCATGTTTAGAAGATACTGGTTGCCACATCTGTACCAAAAGGCACCATACACTACCGCATTTCAAGGAATCATCCCGAAAAATTTGTACTCATAACTCCAGTAGCAATCACCGAAGGGGAAATACACGTGATAACACTCCAAGTCGAAGAAGAAATATTACATCTGGTCACACGAATGCTTCGATATCATCAATCCTCTCACGTCATATGGTATCACTGCTACCTACCGCAACTGTTATTGTGGTTTCTAACAACATTAAGCATTCTGCAAGAGCACTGATTGATGCCTGCTCCCAGTACAGTCGCATTGAAAAACGTTTTGTGGATAGTCTCCGGTTAAAAACATACATTCTGGGCAGTGAAACATATTCCCAACTCTTGCTTACATCGAAGGTAGATCCACAAATCCGCATAGCAATAGACGCTAGAATTGTTTTACGACTTACAATTAAAACCCAACTACATCTATAAACCCTTCAATCATCTCGAAATTCTCACATCTTATGCTTGCAGATGCTGAATTTTATACTTCACAGAATATAACTTTGGTGCTCGGAAATGATTCATACAGCAAAATTGTTAAAACAGGTGTGATACCTGGAGAAAATGGTTTACCATTAGCCCAAGATACGGTATTCGGATAGATGCTATCGGGAACTTGTGCCCATTATACTACCATCTAATCACCATAGTCAGAATTTCAACATGTATGATACCATATCTTCCAACCTTATCTATTACGAATTGTTATAACTACTTATATTATTTACTTATGTACTTGAATCGAACTTTTGAAATCTAACTTTCATTATCAGTTATTTTAATTGCAATCCCTGCAAGTGGCCCGGGATGTTTATATGAAGACCCAACTGTAATTTCATTTGAATTCGAAATACAGAGGGCTCTAAACTTATTATCCGTTGTACTAAAACGATTACATGAAATGTTATAATACTTACATATATCATCGGTTAATATAGAGTTAGTTGGTTAAGTCTTAGTTTTTCAAGAAGCAACATCGTTAAATAAAAGAATTCCACATAGAAAAAATTCCCACTTGGCTTTTATTTACCCTTTCGAATAGACTCTACTCTGGTCCTTCACATTTTCACCCCTTCTTCCGTAACTGAAATAGTCACCAAATTCAGTTCAAACAATAATGCAGTTTATAAAGATCAATTTGTTCGTAATTTTAATCCAACTGCCTTAAAAAATGTACGAACAATTTCCAATATTATAATTTCTTTGAAAAAATAAAAATCGAAATCCAGGAGCAGACCAACTTAATGCTGGAACTGGTTACTTTATGGCCATGGCGGTGAACATTGCCATCGAAGTGCTGCGTGTATGATATGTGCAGAACAACATTAACACAAATGAAAAAAGACCAGCTGTTTTTGCATGCTTTAATTGCAAAAAACAAGCAAAAGAGAGAACTGATCACTCTGCAAAGGATATCAACTGTCCGTTACGTTATCTCTATTTGGAAACTAGAACAAGAGTTACTTCTAAAAGTCCGAATAAAAGCAGACAACAACAAAATAACTCATTTCAATTTAAAGTGGAAGATTTCCCTAATTTAAGAAACAACAACACAAATTGTAACAATAACATCAATAAATAACAGCAAAGCCACATATGCTAACCAGCTGAGAACAAACAACGACTTATTTAGCATCGATGAGCTTTTTGATATTTTCGCTACAGCTATGGATGATATGCATAGGTGCACTTCAAAAGTACAACAAATCAAAGTTGTAATGTCAATGGTAAAATACGCCCATGGATTATACTAATAATTTAAACGAATTCAAAATGCTTCACTTGAATGCTAATGGCATTTCAAACTTTTCTAAATTAAAACAATTTGAGATACAAATTGAACGAGAAAATATTAAAATAGCGTCTTTGAATGAAACATCATAGACCTTATTTTAAAAATTATTATTTATACAGAAGTGACAGAACAGATGCAAGAGGAGGAGGAGTAGCTCTCTTAATTTATAAATCTGTCGCTCATAAAAACCTCTTTATATCAAACACCTCATCAATCGAAAACATCTCAATTGAAGTTATTATAAATAATAGAACTATTGTTGTATCTTCGTTATATTCACCAAGATATACCAATAACTTCTGTGCTGATATCTTGAACCTAACATCTTCCACCAAAGAATATGTAGTTTTTGGTGACCTAAATGCCAAACATTGTACTTGGAACAACAACCTACAGCAATCAAGCAATTTTTTCATTTACTATCCTAATAGTCCAACCCTATTTCCCCATCAACACAATCGCGAAGCATCCACAGTCGATATTATTTTAAGCAATTCCGCTTTAAATATAGACGTAAAAACAATGGATTACGATATACCATCAGACCATCGTCCCATTATATGTACACTGGCTTTGCAGGTTGACCTCAATTATTATGATTATAGTGCAACCAACTGGAACATTTATATGAATTTTTTAGACAATAAAATCACGTTAAATTCGGATGTATACAATACCAAGGTAGCAATTGATCAGGAAATACAAAAATTTATAAATGTAGTTTTCGAAGCAAGGGATGTGTCTACACCTAAAATAACTCAACAAAATAATAACACATTACCAGAAAGTTCTGTGAAATATATTAAACTAAGAAGAAGCTTAAAAAGAAAGAGCCAACGATCTTCAAACATAGCCGAGCAAACTTTTTATAATCAATGTACTAAGTTTCTAAGCAACACGATTGATAGAAGTATTAATTCGGAACGCAATAAGAAATGGTGTCAATTATTATCCAATTTAAAACCAGGTGATAAATCATTTTGGAAAATAAGCAGGAGCTTGCGAGGAAAAGGAAAAAATCAAATCTCTCACTTTAAAGTTGGAAATACAAAAATAACATCTGATAAGGACAAGGCTGAAGTCCTGGCAAATTCATTTGTCCAAGCAAATAACCTCACTTCGAACTACAACCATTCAGCGGATACATTAATAAATTCAACAGTAAATAATTTTAAGAAGGAAAATCCTAGTTCTGAATCAGCTATTTATACATCTCGTGAAGAAGTAATGAATATTGTCTCATCAATAAAACCCTCAAAATCCCCTGGTTTTAACAATGTTCCGAACCTGCTCTTAAAGAAACTACCACTCAAAGCTCTAAAATTACTGGTTATAATATTTAACAGATGCATCAAACTCAACTATTTCCCAAACCATTTCAAAAATGCTAAGGTTATAGCTATTAAAAAACCTATCAGTCTATTAAGTAACTTTGGCAAAATATTTGAAAAAATTCTACATTATCGTCTTAGTGAATTTGTAACGACCAATTCTATTGTTACTAAAGAACAATTTGGCTTTAAAAAAGAGCATAGCACTACTCACCAAATACACAGGATTAAAAATGAAACATTCACCAATAAAAGCAATAAACGTTCAACGGGTCTAATATTGTTAGATATTGAAAAAGCGTTTGACACCGTTTGGCATATTGGCCTCTTATTTAAACTTTTGGATGCAAATATACCAAAATATCTATGTAAATTTATTTCAGATTTCATTCACGATAGAAGCTTTAAAGTTGCGATTAATAATGAAACATCAACTCCAAAAACCATTACCTCAGGGTTACCTCAAGGATCAGACTCGTCGCCATTGCTTTACTCGATATATGCATCCGATTTTAAAGTCCCAAAATATATGAAAATTGCTTATTACGCAGATGATACTGCGTTAATTTCTTCAAACAAACTTACAAGTGCACTCCTGAAGAAAATGGAAAAGGGTCTTGTAAATTGCAGTAAATATTTCCACAAATGGAAAATCAAAATTAATCCAAACAAGACCCAAGCAATAATTTTTCCATTCAACAAATCTCCCAAAAGACTGCCAAGACGTCATCTTCTAATTGGAAATAACACCATAAATGTACTTAATCATGTCAAATATCTCGGAGTTGTCTTGGACAAAAAGCTTACTTTAAACAACATATGGCTACGTGCCATAAAGCTATAAATTCATTTAAAGCATTATGGCCATTACTAAATAGAAGGTCATTTCTAAACCCCAAAAACAAAAATCTTCTCTTCAAAAGTGTTATAAGGCCAATATTAACATATACGCGTGTCCTATTTGGAGTGACGCTGCCAACTGCCACCTAAAACGTTTACAAATTATACAAAACAAATGTCTTACAATGATAAATAAAAAGCCCTGGAGGTATCCTACAAATCTTCTTCATGAAGAAACAGGTTATGAAAAAATTATCGATTTCATAACAAGGATTAATAACAATTACTTTGCCAAAATTGAAAATTCCTCTTACCCACTGATAAGAGAATGTAGAGAATTAACGTAAAATTAAAAAGAAATCACCAAATTGCAAATTATGTGCTTATAGAGGTCTATTATTTCTAATAAACCTCCTATAAGCACATAAATATTTTTCAGATAGTATTTGAATTTATTAAATCATATAAAGGTTTTTTCCTCCCATTTTCCTTTAAAAATCATTAAAAAATAAAATTAAAATTATTTAATATCTTTCGAGCAGTGGTGGCCGTCGAGAGAATTGAGTTAATTATAGTGTTTATGTGCGTGTGTTAGTCGTACTACACTGATCGAAATCCATGGACGTAACACAATGCCAATATTAAATAGGTTTGTGTAGATTTTGTATGAATGTTTATATGAATGCATAAAAGGGAAAATAGTTGAGTTCACGAAGAATATGGTAAAATTTTAGATATACATATTTTGTTGTTTTAAAATTTTAAATCTTACATTCTGAAAATGTAAAACAAAATGTGAAGAATATTTAGTCTCTTTTATCCATAAGTTTGAAGTTTATTAAATCAAATAAGTAATAATAAGTAATTAATTTCTTTAAAAAACAAAAAACACAAAATAGCAAAACTTCAAAACATAAGACATTTCAAAGGTTATTAAGTGGTATGTTACCAAAAACTAAAAAACTTACCAGCCTGCAGTTAATGGATATTTTTTAAAATTAAAAATGCATAAAAGACAGCTATAATGTTGTCAAATGGAGGCGACGTATGTAATTTATAGAAAATGTTTAATTTATAGTTTATCAAGTCTTCGAAATTTTCTCAACATTTTTTGTTTCTTTTCAACAAATATTCTCTGTGTACCTATTAAAAAAAATATATATGAATTTCAAAAGGCAATGCCACATAAACCTGCTTTGTTCAAAAGCTTTCATAAGACTTAATGAAATTGTTTACTTTTACTCTTTGGTGAGTAGCAGGGTTCGGACTTGAACAATTAGAAATCGCAGTAAATTTAAAAAAAAAACGCAGTAAAACAATTTTTTCACAGTAGATTTTTATTATTTATGTTAATGCATATACATTTATATAAGTTAACCCAGCTATCTCACATCACACTGCAAGTTCGAAAAACTCAATACACTCACATTTTTTTTACTAATACACACACATTTTCCGCAGTGGTCATACTAATGGCATCAAATTTTTCGTGCGAGTAGTGGCTGACACTAACGATGATTAATGTTACCATGTTATAAATTAAATGCAAATTTACTGGATTCTGCAAAATTGTAATTAAAGTTTTAACTTGTTAAATCTATTATTATGATTTATTTCTTCAAATGCGCATATAAGTACGCAAGTTTGTTAATTATAGAGCATAAATATTAATAACTATTATTAAAATAAAACTAATAATAATAAATATAAACATTTTCCCTCAAACATGTGCCTGTATAATAAACTCGGTAACTCTTTAAAATAAAATAAGAGAGAGAAGTAAACAAATTTTTTCATGTTAACGCTTCGACAACATTTTAAAAATGAGATTGCAGTCAGATGTGTGAGCATAAGAGTTAATGGCGATGGATTCGACTAATTCGAACAATTTTTCGTTGATAATACGTACACAACGATTTTACAATTGCAGTGTGATGTGAGATAGGGGGGTAAGGTACGGAAGTGCAATCATGCCAAATTCCTGGCAAAATTAAAATATTCGCAAAATGAGCGCTACACGACACGCGCAACAAAAAACATTAAAATTAAAATATTAAATTCATAGCAGACGCTATCTTGCATTTTGTTTAACATTCCGTTGACATGAAATGTGAACCCCAAAATATTTCTCTAAAAATGAGCGCTGCACGCGCAATAAAAAAATATTAAAGTTAAAATATTTAACTTGCCCCAGACGCTACCTTGCATTTTTGCTTTTACCTTTCCGTTCACATGAAATGTGAATCCATTTTGCTGATAAGCAAAATTGTCTTTGCTAAAACTTTTCATGAAGTTGTAGACTTCTTTATTT
Source organism: Cordilura impudica (assembly GCA_963682025.1). NCBI lineage: Eukaryota > Metazoa > Arthropoda > Insecta > Diptera > Scathophagidae > Cordilura > Cordilura impudica. Next base: position 188,835,459 of record OY821518.1, read on the forward strand.
GGATAACAATATTCAGTTCAATTTCGGCATTCAACTCAGCTCGCATAGCGAGATAAAAATTTTGTAAAACATTTAAATAAACTTTATGAGTAATTTGTAAAATAATAGACTTTATGAATAATTTGGAAACTAGTAAAATTAAATAAGTTAAAATATTAAAATATTAAAATAAATTCAGTACCAGCATTAAATCTTTGTTTCAATAATTTGTCGGAATTGGGCAGGAAATTAATTTATATAACGTTAGGGTGTCATACAAACAAACTAGGGGATATGTAATACATACTATACATGACATAGTACATGACAATACATAGTTATGTCTTATTTTACTGAATCAAAATATATTTTCCATCCACAAATTTATATTTTTTCAAAAACTGTATCAATGCAAGTGGTGGTAAAAAAAAACGCTTTTTTGTCTTGAATTAAACAGGCCGCAAACATTAGGCTGTTTACAGTGTTGATATTGAGTTTATTTCTGATCTTAGTTTTTATAAAATTCATTTCCGAAAATTTTCTTTCTCAGCAGCGCTGCTGTGGGGTAAAACACATAAATTTAACATATAATCTGCCAAATTTCTAACATTAGTTCTTCTAATATATTGGTTTTATCCAAAAGGGAATGCCAAAAATCTACAACATTTCTTTGTTTATGTTGCTGACATCAACATTTATGAATGAAAAGCTTTAGCGATTTTCGAAACTGATTTCAAATCACCTTCCTGTATTTTTTTTGGATCTATGTATTGAAGTAAAAACATTTCACGGTCTTCAAAAGAAAATCTTTGCTTAATTTGGTAGCAAAAATTTATGTAAATATTAAAAATATTTTATTTTTATTACAATGACAGCTTGGTCCGACAAATTACTTTCTTCTGTTTCAAAGCCTAAACCACAGATGTTATGGACCTTTGAAATTCTAAACTTTTATAGTCAACATCAATGCTTACATATTGCTTTTTAATGAAAATTAGTGAAATTGTTTTAAAGAATTCTTCTATTAAAGGGAAAAGGCAATGTATCATAGTTTTTTCATATTGAAAGATTTTGTTAATTTGATTAACTTTTTTGTAGAAAATAAGATAAAAATAATAAATAGCATTTGTTTTCATCGTTTAACTCTTCAGCAATTGTAACGATATTATTCTCTCTTTTTTCCTCAAAATTTAAAAGCAGAAAATAATGCTGTAAAGCAGTCCATTGTTCTAAAACCCTATCAACAGCTGCTTGGGTCGATAACCAGCGAGTCGAGCTTATATTTAATATTTTGTGTTCGCTCACATCAAAGTGCTTTTGAAGCTGTTTAAAATCACTTTGACGCTTAGAACTATGCGTAAAGAAGTTAAAATTTTTTTTGATTAAAGCTTCTATTTCACAAGGCATTAGCTTAGATGCTGCTTTTGAGCAAAGATTGAGGGAATGGTACGTGCAACCTAAATAAAACAGATTAGGGTTCAATACCTCTAATTGCCTCTTAAAACCATGCAGCTCACCTTTCATCACAGCAGCATTATCCGTCCCCAATCCAATCAAGTTTTTTCCCGGTATCTTTAGTTCTGCAAGATAACTCTTAACAGCATTCGATATTAACTTCGCTGTAGAATCCTCTAGCTCAAGCAAACCGAAAAATTCGTCTTTTACTACATCTTTATCTCGATAGCGTACAACCAAAACTAAGCATTTTTTGCAGCTAATGTCGGTACTTTCATCGATAATAAGAGAAAATTTTGAAGTTTTCAATTTTTCTGTGATAAGTTCCCGGGAGAAAATTGAAATTGTATTTACTAATTCGGCAGCTTTTTTGGAAGAGCACTTAATCACATCTTTTTTTATCTTTCGATTCTGCTAGGGTGTTAAACAAATCTGGCAGTGTGTCCATGGTTGTAAAGGGCAGATAATGGGATACACAGTACATGACCAACGCCACTTCCTTTTTTAAGGCAGAATTCATCTCCGTTTCTTTATGTAACTGTCTACTTACCAAGCCAGGCAAAAAGGATTGGTTTTTAGCTTAATTTTCTTTTTTATTATGGCTTCTAGAGGTAACGTGGTGGTTTAAATTCGTCAAAATAGAGAATAGAGAATTTAACCTATGGCTGTTGTCCTTCCGCATCAAGTTTTTGACTCCAATAACAATCTGTTAGAAAAATTTTGTTTTGGTTCTGAATGAAAATTGCAAAGAATGCAATAAAAATGCAATATAAAATTAATTTTAAATTAAATGCAAACTTGTTGTTCCACATTTTCAAATTGGTTTATGTAATTTCAAAACTATTTCTATGGACATATAAGTTTTGTTACGTGAAAGAATGCATGGTACAAATAGTGTAGTTTTTACCATCTAAAATTTCGTTAATAACTAGACCTGCTACTAATTCGCGAGCCATGTTCACTTGTTAAAAGTGAGAAAAAAAATTAATAATGAAATCAAGTTCGACCGAGTGAACGCAAACACATTTTTCATATCATACGTTTGCATGATACAACCCAGCTAGCCAAGAGCTGTTTAACAGACGATGGTGAATAAAATACAACTCCTAAACGAATCTCCCGATGATTATTTGAAGAGTAACAATAACAAAACAATATTATTTTTTTTTTTTATTAATTTTTAATTTTTGGAATATATTCTGACACGTTTGCCTTTCAATCTTGCGATGTTTTTTATACAACTCTTTAAAGATATTTTTTGTTTATGTTCTTTCAACTCACTTTGAAACTCTTGCAGTGTTTAATCGACGATTGTTTTCTGGAAAAAAAATTGTTTTTTCTATTGTCATGCAATTTACTGTTATAAATTTTTGTTTTCTTCTTTCGTTCGTTGATGTTTTCATTTAAGTTTTGAGTTTCGTTCCGGTGGTTTAGTGTTTTTTTTTGGTAAGAATTTTAAAGAAAAAAATAAATTATAAGTGAAAAGTTTAAATTAAATGTGTTTGGTATTTCACATAAAATATTGGTAAAGTAAAATAATTAATAAAATAATAATGTTGTCATCGCAAGCAATCAAAATGAGAAGCAAGCGTGAGGCTTCCCTAATTATGAAGACAATTTTTAAAAGAAATGAAAGTGATTGTGGTAGCAGCAAAAAACAAAAATGTAATGCATCTCTGTGTGAAAGTGGAGTAAATGAAGATGGGGAACAGTAAATTATTGAAGAAGATGCAGAAGAAGAGTATAATGAAACTTTTTGGGAAGATGAAAATGAGGAACAATCCGTTATTGATGCCATAAGCGAAGCAAATATTCTGCGGCAACGTGTATCTCAATGGGCTATAAAACATGCGCTTAGCACAACGGCAGTAAATGATCTACTGCAAATTTTAAGAGACATTAATATTGACCTACTGTAATGGTGCGGCGTTTGGTGGAAGATCCGCTTCCGTTTCCCTGAGCCTTTGCTGGTCGCACGTGCTGGCGTAGGGGCCTAGCTCGCCGGATGGGTGGGGTCTTGCTCAGGCCCAGGGAAACCGCACTACAGATTTTCACGTGCGATTTACAAAAAAACTGTCAATTAACACGGATGCTAAAGGATGGATGTTCATACTTACTTGGGGATTGGGGACGAGGTGTTCTGCCCCTTTAGCCCTCCCTACCATGTTACCTCGACTCCATCTCAATTGGAGGTAACCCACTGTAGTTATCCAAACCAAACCAATTACTTAAAAAATCCGTAAGTAAGTATGACCATCCATCAAAATTAAAAAAATTTAAAATTTTATACTTGTGATTCTAAGTTTCTTTTCGATTGTTTGCAGCTATTTCGGTACTATAAAAATCATTTTGGACAAGTAACCGGTTCGTCTAGAACGAAGTTCTTGTATTCCAAAAACGACCTTTAATGACCAAAGCAAACGGATACCACAAAAATCAAATTTAAAAAAATGTTGAAATGTGAACTCAAATGTCAAACAAGTTTCCATTTCGGTTAATGTAAATAGGGATATACCCATATTTAATTAAAATTCCAGAAATATCAGCAAGTATGACTTCAAGAACACGGATACAAAAAAGATTAGGATTAAGGAACAATGTGCTTTCCCGGTGCACAGATGTTAAAAAATTTAAATAAATTATTAAGTTCCTTTTTAGAAAAATTATGAATTAAAAAGAAGAAAAAAAAATCCGGTCTATTGTTTCGAGCCCCACGTTGGGCGCCATTTCTGTAATGGTGCGCAACGTGGTTATCGAAATGATCACTTATCGGCCCCACGTTGGGCGCCATTTCTGTAATGGTGCGGCGTTGGTGGAAGATCCGCTTCCGTTTCCCTGAACCTTTGCTGGTCGCACGTGCTGGCGTAGGGGCCCAGCTCGCCGGATGGGTGGGGTCTTGCTCAGGCCCAGGGAAACCGCACTACAGATTTTCACGTGCGATTTAAAAAAAACCAACACGACTTTACAACAATAACGTATCCCCAAACGGACGTGCAGATGTATCGAGCGTTCGATTCAAACTTCCAAACTTTAATTCTTTTGTTACAGTAAAGCGCAAAACAGATCACCGTCACACTACCAAGAGATGTGCGGACGCTAAAGAAAACGACTCAATAATCAACAGAACGCTGCAGCAACATTTTGTCCACGCGAAGGACAGAATTGATCGCCGTTTAAAAAATCAAAACTTGTCAAAATAATTTTAGTTTTCTCAATTTTAAGAAAAAAATTTTATGTTTTTATGTAATTTAAATGAATTAAATGAAAAATGTTATTAATAATAATAAATACTACAAAAATTATCATAGTTTTTTGAATATTTAAATTGCCCACCAGGCATTGTACGCCTTGTTAAATCATCATCTAATGTGTTTTTTACGACTCTCTCAATGAATTATATAAGAATAACAGACGAGCATTGCAGAAGTTTTAAAATAATCTCTACGAGAGTCTCATACGATTCATTATGTTATTCATAAAAGATTTGTAAGATAATCTACAAATAAATCCCCAATGATTTAGTCTACGATTCAAATAAGCGTCTTTCGCAGCGTTATTAAAGGCTCTTGCAGATGAATCGTCTACGTGAAACAGTTTCTCCAGTGCGAAGTATCTCCCACGATTAAAATACGCGCTCGTCGGCGATTAAAAACGATCTTCTTGTGATTCGCAAAAGACTCATCTGCGATTGAAAAGGCTAGCTGGTAATGTTTGCATTCAAGAATGATCGTGCGAAGACCGCTTAAGAAAAAAAAATTTGAAATGAAAATGCTTTAATTATGACAATATGAACGTTCATGCAAATAAAAATTTCATTAAATTTTATTTCAAATCATTAAAGATAAAGCACGAAACATTTTCACTAAGAAAATTAAACTGTAGTTTGTAGTTTTTGGCAGTTTTGAAATAGAAAATGTTTGTGGCAGCACTGAACCCCATTACATGAAAGACGATGTGGTTCCATATGACTATTAATTTCACATCTATGCTGCCATCTTTCGAGTATTTCAGGTACTACTTAAGTTTCAGTGATTCTTGACTTAACACAACGTAAAAACTTGAGCGTACTTCCTGTTGCTTCTACTTACTACAAAGAATTGTCATAAAAATGGTCGTTGCGAATAAATCGCAGTAGATTTGAAAAAATCGCAGTGCCGCAGTAGAAAATTAAATTTTGGCAAAAAGCGCAGTAGATCTACTGCAATTGGGCAGTAGGGCCGAACCCTGGGCCGTACCAAACACGCTGGTGCTCGGCTTATATGTATACAGCCGAACGATACCAAAACTACTCACCAAAGAGTAAAAGTAAACAATTTCATTCAGTCTTATGAAAGCTTTTGAACAAAGCACGTTTATGTCGCATTGCCTTTTGAAATTCATATATAATAGGTACACAGAGAATATTTGTTTAAAAGAAACAAAAAATGTTGAGAAAATTTCGAAGACTTGATAAACTATAAATTAAACATTTTCTATAAATTTCATACGTCGCCTCCATTTGACAACATTATAGCTGTCTTTTATGCATTTTTAATTTTAAAAAATATCCAGTTACTGCAGGCTGGTAAGTTTTTTAGTTTTTGGTAACATACCACTTAATAACCTTTGAAATGTCTTATGTTTTGAAGTTTTGCTATTTTGTGTTTTTTTTTTTTGTTTTGTTTTTTAAAGAAATTAATTACTTATTACTTATTTGATTTAATAAACTTCAAACTTATGGATAAAAGAGATTAAATATTCTTCACATTTTGTTAAAATTTTAAAACAAAATATGTATATTTAAAATTTTACCATATTCTTCGTGAACTCAACTATTTTCCCTTCTATGCATTCATATAAACATTCATACAAAATCTACATAAACCCATTTAATATTGGCATTGTGTTACGTCCATGGAGTTCGATCAGTGTAGTACGACTAACACATGCTCATAAACCAGTGGAGGCCGTGCCAAACACATTGGTGTTCGGCTTCTTATATGTATACAGCCGAACGAAAACAAAAATACTCACCAAAGAGTAAAAGTAAACAACAATTTTATTCAGTCTTATGAAAGCTTTTGAACAAAGCAGGTCTATGTCGCATTGCGTTTTGAAATTCATATATACATTTTTTTAATAGGTACACAGAGAATATTTACAGCGACACACAATTTTTTTGTTTTATTAAAGCTTTTATTTTATAATTACATTTTTAATAAGAAGAAAGCTATAATGTGGGATGAAAAATGGGAAAGTAGTTTCTTCTTTTGTTTCAACGCGCTAAATGAAGCAGAGTGCCTGGTGTGTAACAATGTATTAAAAATAAAAAAGGCATTTAACCTTAAGCGTCATTATAGAATCGGTCACCCTGAACTTTTTTTAGTTGACGAAAACGAAAGAAGAAAATTACTATTAAAACTAAAAGACAATTTTAAAATTAAATATAATTACATTTTAAACGGTAATACCTCTGAATGCGGAAAAATGAAGGCAACGTACACCATTGTTTTGGCCTTGGCAAAAAAAGGGCGACCTTTAGAAACCTAATGCTTCATTTATTTTCAATGTTTTCCACGACTTATATATGTGGGTCAACATTTTCAGTAATGTCTCAAATCAAAAGCAAAAGCCGAAATAAATGAACTGACAGTCATTTAGAAACGTTATTGAAAATTAAATGTTATGATAAAGAAACTGACATTGAAAAATTAGTCGAATATCACAATTCAAATACGAATGTCAACTAAATTGTGTCGATATTTATTTTGTTTACATTCTCACCAAATAGTTTTAATTAAAAGAAACCAAAAATTTTGGGAAAATTTAATTTAAACTAAATTACGCAAAGCAGTTGAATCTGCTATAAATTAAACATTTTCTATAAATTACATACGTCGCCTCCATTTGACAACAATATAGCTGTCTTTTATAATTTTTTTTTTTTTTTAATTTTAAAAAATTTCCAGTTACTGCAGGCTCGTAAGTTTTTTAGTTTTTGGTAACATACCACTAATAACCTTTGAAATTTCTTATCTTTTTAAGTTTTGCTAATTTTTTTTTGTTTTTTAAAGAAATGGATTACTTATTTGATTTAATAAACTTCAAACTTATGAATAGAAAAGATTAAATGTTCTTCACATTTTGGTTTACATTTTCAGAATGTAAGATTTGAAATTTTAAAACAACAAAATATATTTACCATATTCCTCGTGAACTCAACTATTTTCCCTTTTAGTCATTCATATAAACATTCATACAAAATCTACACAAACCCATTTAATATTGGCATTGTGTTACGTCCATGGATTTCGATCAGTGTAGTACGACTAACACATGCTCATAAACACTATTCCTAACTCAATTCTCTCGACGGCCACCACTGATGTAGTTAGAAGAAAAGTGGGTGTAGGGAAAAAGGGATTTTTCATAAGCGTAGCGATTTCTAAAAAAATCTGGCATCACTGATACATATTTATGTTCATTTGTGTTCGTAGGAGCGCATATACTTTGGAAAATATATACACTTAATTATCAAACTGAAATAATGTCAATTTATTTGATTTGCCTAACAACCAATGGTGGTTTACCAATATTAACACGTAAGAAGGGTGACTGTGATAATGTAAGTTAAGCTATGCATTCGTTCTAAATAAAAAGGTAAACATATTTTTATGTTGTTATTCAATAGTTACCATTCTCTACGATAGCATCTCTAAATGGGTTTCATATGTTCTTTAAATCTCTCGGTGTTTCATTGTATACCACTTACGCCGAAAACTGGACGTATGTGTGGCATGATTTTAATACCATTACTGTCATTGTATGCTCTAAATGCATAAGCAATCATGCGCTTGAGCAACTGCCATATATTGTTTACGGAGCATTTTCTTTGTTCATAAGTCAAGATGAGATTTCACATCCATCGTTTTTGGAATGTTTGAAAAAAGAATCTAAAAATTATCTTCCAGTTATAGATGTTGCCCTGGAGTCATGTGTAAGCCAATTTTTGGGTTTTTCAAGTTGCCTCTTAGCAACAGAAAATGCGCAAATTTTGCAACGTCTAAATGAGGAATTTAGCATACAATGTGGGTCCCTGTTTTGTTGCCTTGTGGTTGGGCAGAGAATTGCTGTGGCCACAGATGGGTGGTGGGATTTGGATGTCATAGATCGACAGCTTCTCCTTTTGTATTTACAAACTTTAAGTACTCTACAGAATGATGTAGCCGTTTATTTACCAAAGAAAAGTCCTAATGTAAGTTTTACGTGTATTATATATATTTTTTATATCCTATATCACTATGGTCAGGGTATAACGAGTTTGTTCTGAGGTTTATAACTACTAAAAACATCTGACAAAGCCATCTTTAATTATTCCGATCGACGCAGAATTACTTTCTGTCTTCTGTGTGTTCTAATCAAACTACAAGTCGCAAATACATACATATGTACATGTTTTGATGAAATTTTGTATGTCATCAGTCATATCTTGAATGGTGTTGAAATTAGTTACAATCGGTGTATGTTCAGACTTGGTCCCCATACAAAGAAGCCTATGAGATTGACTTAAATTGCCATTAAATACAAATTACCACAAATCACATGTTGTTTGACTATTATGAAGTAGCCACATTCTAGTATAACACGCAGCATGCTTGGATCCATTAATTTGGGTGAAATATAATCTCATTTTTCCCCGCTTTTCTTTTCAAAGAACAAACCTTAACTACTGCTTAACTGTGTAATCTTCTGACGCCTGACCTTTTGCGTCCGTTTGATCCAAATGTTAAATTATCATAAGATATTAAGCTAACTCAAGTGGATCGTTTTTATAAGTTTTGGAAACAGTTTACGTTTTTGTTAATTTTTATTAATAAATGGGCATTTTGTGATACTCTACTATGGAAACCCGCTTCAATGACACAATAAGTTTAAGAAGGATATAGCTGTTATAACCGTAGATTTTTTTTTTAAATATTATATAAACTTTATTTCATCAAATCAATTCATACATAATTAAGCCTTAGCGCCATTAAGGCTTTGTTGAGGCAATTTGGCTTATAAACTTATTTTAATAAAATTAAAAAATTTTTAAATGAAAATTCTTTGTTATACAAAATAGGAAACATTCAATTTGTGCTAATGAAAAAATTTAAAATTAAAAAAAAAAATTTAAATTTACTTCAACATTGAAAGAAAGCAGACGTATTTGAAATATTTAAATTTTTTTTTTTTTGGAATATAAATATAAATTTAATAATTCCTTTTGACAAATTCTTTAATCAATAATGGATGATAATCCGCCAATATTAAATGGTAATAAACATAAATTACCACCTGATAAAGTAAGTCCATCTATAAAGCAAAACGCTTCTTTCTCTGCGAACAATGATGGCAAAATTTACGATAAAATTATTTCAAAATCAAAGACAACCAAAAAATCATCTACAAATAAAAGTTTAAACAACACAGAATCTTCTTTTGCTGATTTATCTCAAATTGACCATGCTTCTTTGGGAAAAAGTATTATAATTTCAAATCTGGCAGTGTGTCCATGGTGGTAAAGGGCAGATAATGGGATACACAGTACATGACCAGCGCCACTTCCTTTTTTAAGACAAAATTCATCTCCGTTTCTTTCTGTACTTACCAAGCCAGGCAAAAAGGATTGGTTTTTAGCTTCATTTTCTTTTTTATTATGGCTTCTAGAGGCAACGTGGCGGTTTAAATGCATCAAAATAGAGAATAGAGAATTTAACCTATGGCTGTTGTCCTTCCGCATCAAGTTTTTGACTCCAGTAACAATCTGTTAGAAAAATTTTGTTTTGGTTCTGAATGAAAATTGTAAAGAATGCAATAAAAATGCAATATAAAATTAATTTAAATTAAATGCAAACTTTTTGTTCCACATTTTCAAATTGGTTATGTAATTTCAAAACTATTTCTATGGACATATATGTTTTGTTACGTGAAAGAATGCATGGTACAAATAGTGTAGTTGTACCATCTAAAATTTCGTTAATAACTAGACCTACTAATTCGCGAGCCATGTTCACTCGTTAAAAGTGAGAAAAAAAAATTAATAATGAAATCAAGTTCGACCGTGTGAACGCAAACACATTTTTCATATCATACGTTTGCATGATACAATGTTTGCATTCAAGAATGATCGTGCGAAGACCGCTTAAGAAAAAATAGAATTTGGAATGAAAATGCTTTAATTGTGACATATGAACGTTCATGCAAATAAAAATTTCATTAAATTTTATTTCAAATCATTAAAGATAAAGCACGAAACATTTTCACTAAGAAAATTAAACTGTAGTTTTTAGTTTTTGGCAGTTTTGAAATAGAAAATGTTTGTGGCAGCACTGAACCCCATTACATGAAAGACGATGTGGTTCCATATGACTATTAATTTCACATCTATGCTGCCATTTTTCGAGTATTTCAGGTACTACTTAAGTTTCAGTGATTCTTGACTTAACACAACGTAAAAAGTTGAGCGTACTTCCTGTTGCTTCTACTTACTACAAAGAATTGTCATAAAAATGGTCGTTGCGAATAAATCGCAGTAGATTTGAAAAAATCGCAGTGCCGCAGTAGAAAATTAAATGTTGGTAAAAAGCGCAGTAGATCTACTGCAATTCCAGTAAAGTCCGAACCCTGGGCCGTACCAAACACGCTGGTGCTCGGCTTATATGTATACAGCCGAACGATACCAAAACTACTCACCAAAGAGTAAAAGTAAACAATTTCATTCAGTCTTATGAAAGCTTTTGAACAAAGCAGGTTTATGTCGCATTGCCTTTTGAAATTCATATATATTTTTTTTAATAGGTACACAGAGAATATTTGTTTAAAAGAAACAAAAAATGTTGAGAAAATTTCGAAGACTTGATAAACTATAAATTAAATATTTTCTATGAATTTCATACGTCGCCTCCATTTGACAACATTATAGCTGTCTTTTATGCATTTTTAATTTTAAAAAATATCCAGTTACTGCAGGCTGGTAAGTTTTTTAGTTTTTGGTAACATACCACTTAATAACCTTTGAAATGTCTTATGTTTTGAAGTTTTGCTATTTTGTGTTTTTTTTTTTTTTTTTTGTTTTTTAAAGAAATTAATTACTTATTACTTATTTGATTTAATAAACTTCAAACTTATGGATAAAATAGATTAAATATTCTTCACATTTTGTTAAAATTTTAAAACAAAATATGTATATTTAAAATTTTACCATATTCTTCGTGAACTCAACTATTTTCCCTTTTATGCATTCATATAAACATTCATACAAAATCTACATAAACCCATTTAATATTGGCATTGTGTTACGTCCATGGATTTCGATCAGTGTAGTACGACTAACACATGCTCATAAACCAGTGGAGGCCGTGCCAAACACATTGGTGTTCGGCTTCTTATATGTATACAGCCGAACGAAAACAAAAATACTCACCAAAGAGTAAAAGTAAACAATTTTATTCAGTCTTATGAAAGCTTTTGAACAAAGCAGGTCTATGTCGCATTGCGTTTTGAAATTCATGTATTCATTTTTTTAATAGGTACACAGAGAATATTTACAGCGACACACAATTTTTTTTTGTTTTATTAAAGCTTTTATTTTATAATTACATTTTCAATAAGAAGAAAGCTATAATGTGGGATAAAAAATGGGAAAGTAGTTTCTTCTTTTGTTTAAACGCGCTAAATGAAGCGGAGTGCCTGGTGTGTAACAATGTATTAAAAATAAAAAAGGCATTTAACCTTAAGCGTCATTATAGAATCTGTCACCCTGAACTTCTTTTAGTTGTCGAAAACGAAAGAAGTAAATTACTATTAAAACTAAAAGAAAATTTTAAAATTAAATATAATTACATTTTAAACGGTAATACCTCTGAATGCGGAAAAATTAAGGTAACGTACACCATTGCTTTGGCCTTTGCAAAAAAGGGCGACCTTAGAAACCTAATGCTTCATTTATTTTCAATATTTTCCACGACTTATATTTGTGGGTCAACATTTTCAGTAATGTCTCAAATCAAAAACAAAAGCCGAAATAAATTAACTGACAGTCATTTAGAAACGTTATTGAAAATTAAATGTTATGATAAAGAAATTGACATTGAAAAATTGGTCGAATATCACAATTAAAATATGAATGTCAACTAAATTGTGTCGATATTTATTTTGTTTACATTCTCACCAAATAATTTTAATTAAAAGAAACCAAAAATTTTGGGAAAATTTAATTTAAACTAAATTACGCAAAGCAGTTGAATCTGCTATAAATTAAACATTTTCTATAAATTACATACGTCGCCTCCATTTGACAACAATATAGCTGTCTTTTATGATTTTTTTTTTTTAATTTTAAAAAATTTCCAGTTACTGCAGGCTCGTAAGTTTTTTAGTTTTTGGTAACATACCACTAATAACCTTTGAAATTTCTTATCTTTTTAAGTTTTGCTAATTTTTTTTTGTTTTTTAAAGAAATGGATTACTTATTTGATTTAATAAACTTCAAACTTATGAATAGAAAAGATTAAATGTTCTTCACATTTTGGTTTACATTTTCAGAATGTAAGATTTGAAATTTTAAAACAACAAAATATATTTAAAAGTTTACCATATTCTTCGTGAACTCAACTATTTTCCCTTTTAGTCATTCATATAAACATTCATACAAAATCTACACAAACCCATTTAATATTGGCATTGTGTTACGTCCATGGATTTCGATCAGTGTAGTACGACTAACACATGCTCATAAACACTATTACTAAAGGTGCTATTACATGACGTGTTTTTTACATATGTACTGTCAAATTTTCCCACAACAAAAGTTGTACACATCGTGTGATACATATGAAACATTGTTTATGTACAATACATGAGGAAAGTCACATGTACATTTTTCAATTAGAACAGGTTTTATTTTTGAATGACAAATATATGAAAATACAACACTGCTTGTGGCGAAAGAAAAACAGAGTAAATTTTAAAGATTAATATTGAAAGAAAAATAAATTGTTTAGTATTATTTAACAATAAAAAAATATATAACCTTTTTTTTTAACAATCAATTTTTTTAAATTCACAAATTAAATCAGCTGTTGTTTACATTTAGAGGTTATGTCATACGGAAATGCATATGCACGTGTGATAGCAAAAATTATGAATCGTATGTAAAAGACAATTTTGACAGACATGAGGAATTTCATATGGATAAAAAAAGTGACAGTACATATGTAAAAAACATTTCGTGTAATAGCACCTTAACTCAATTCTCTCGACGGCCACCACTGATGTTGGCAGAAGAAAAGTGGGTGTAGGGAAAAAGGGATTTTTCATAAGCGTAGGGATTTCTAAAAAAATCTCCTGGATCACTGATACATATTTATGTTCATTTGTGTTAGTAAGAGCGCATATACTTTGGAAAATATATACACTTAATTATCAAACTGAAATAATGTCAATTTTTTTGATTTGCCTAACAACCAATGGTGATTTACCAATCTTAACACGTAAGAAGGGTGACTGTGATAATATAAGTTAAGCTATGCATTCGTCCTAAATAAAAAGGTAAACATATTTTTATGTTGTTATTCAATAGTTACCATTCTCTACGATAGCATCTCTAAATGGGTTTCATATGTTCTTTAAATCTCTCGGTGTTTCATTGTATACCACTTACGCCGAAAACTGGACGTATGTGTGGCATGATTTTAATACCATTTCTGTCATTGTATGCTCTCAATGCATAAGCAATCATGCGCTTGAGCAACTGCCATATATTGTTTACGGAGCATTTTCATTGTTCATAAGTCAAGATGAGATTTCACATCCATCGTTTTTGGAACGTTTGAAAAAAGAATTTAAAAATTATCTTCCAGTTATAGATGTTGCCCTGGAGTCATGTGCAATCCAATTTTTGGGTTTTTCAAGTTGCCTCTTAGCAACAGAAAATGCGCAAATCTTGCAACGTCTAAATGAGGAATTTAGCATACAATGTTGGTCCCTGTTTTGTTGCCTTGTGGTTGGGCAGAGAATTGCTGTGGCCACAGATGGGTGGTGGGATTTGGATGTCATAGATCGACAGCTTCTCCTTTTGTATTTACAAACTTTAAGTACTCTACAGAATGATGTAGCCGTTTATTTACCAAAGAAAAGTCCTAATGTAAGTTTTACGTGTATTATATAAATTTTTTATATCCTATATCACTATGGTCAGGGAATAACGAGTTTGTTCTGAGGTTTATAACTACTAAAAACATCTGACAAAGCCATCTTTAATTATTCCGATCGACGCAGAATTACTTTCTGTCTTCTGTGTGTTCTAATCAAACTACAAGTCGCAAATACATATGTACATGTTTTGATGAAATTTTGTATGTCATCAGTCATATCTTGAATGGTGTTGAAATTAGTTACAATCGGTGTATGTTCAGACTTGGTCCCCATACAAAGAAGCCTATGAGATTGACTTAAATTGCCATTAAATACAAATTACCACAAATCACATGTTGTTTGACTATTATGAAGTAGCCACATTCTAGTATAACACGCAGCATGCTTGTATCCATTAATTTGGGTGAAATATAATCTCATTTTTCCCCGCTTTTCTTTTCAAAGAACAAACCTTAACTACTGCTTAACTGTGTAATCTTCTGACGCCTGACCTTTTGCGTCCGTTTGATCCAAATGTTAAATACACTATCATAAGATATTAAGCTAACTCAAGTGGATCGTTTTTATAAGTTTTGGAAACAGTTTACGTTTTTGTTAATTTTTATTAATAAATGGGCATTTTGTGATACTCTACTATGGAAACCCGCTTCAATGACACAATAAGTTTAAGAAGGATATAGCTGTTATAACCGTAGATTTTTTTTTTTAAATATTATATAAACTTTATTTCATCAAATCAATTCATACATAATTAAGCCTTGGCGCCATTAAGGCTTTGTTGAGGCAATTTGGCTTATAAACTTATTTTAATAAAATTAAAAAAATTTTTAAATGAAAATTCTTTGTTATACAAAATAGGAAACATTCAATTTGTGCTAATGAAAAAATTTAAAATTAAAAAAAAAAAATTTAAATTTACTTCAACATTGAAAGAAAGCAGACGTATTTGAAATATTTAAAATTTTTTTTTTTTTTGGAATATAAATATAAATTTATTAATTCCTTTTGACAAATTCTTTAATCAATAATGGATGATAATCCGCCAATATTAAATGGTAATAAACATAAATTACCACCTGATAAGTAAAGTAAGTAAGTAAGTAATCTATAAAGCAAAACGCTTCTTTCTCTGCGAACAATGATGGCAAAATTTACGATAAAATTATTTCAAAATCAAAGACAACCAAAAAATCATCTACAAATAAAAGTTTAAACAACACAGAATCTTCTTTTGCTGATTTATCTCAAATTGACCATGCTTCTTTGGGAAAAAGTATTATAATTTCAAATCTGGCAGTGTGTCCATGTTGGTAAAGGGCAGATAATGGGATACACAGTACATGACCAGCGCCACTTCCTTTTTTAAGACAGAATTCATCTCCATTTCTATAACTGTCTACTTACCAAGCCAGGCAAAAAGGATTGGTTTTTAACTTCATTTTCTTTTTTAATATGGCTTCTAGAGGAAACGTGGCGGTTTAAATGCGTCAAAATAGAGAATAGAGAATTTAACCTATGGCTGTTGTCCTTCCGCATCAAGTTTTTGACTCCAGTAACAATCTGTTAGAAAAATTTTGTTTTGGTTCTGAATGAAAATTGCAAAGAATGCAATATAAAATTAATTTTAAATTAAATGCAAACTTTTTGTTCCACATTTTCAAATTAGTTTATGTAATTTCAAAACTATTTCTATGGACATATATGTTTTGTTACGTAAAAGAATGCATGGTACAAATAGTGTAGTTTTTACCATCTAAAATTTCGTTAATAACTAGACCTGCTACTAATTCGCGAGCCATGTTCACTCGTTAAAAGTGAGAAAAAAATTAATAATGAAATCAAGTTCGACCGTGTGAACGCAAACACATTTTTCATATCATACGTTTGCATGATACAATGTTTGCATTCAAGAATGATCGTGCGAAGACCGCTTAAGAAAAAATAGAATTTGGAATGAAAATGCTTTAATTGTGACATATGAACGTTCATGCAAATAAAAATTTCATTAAATTTTATTTCAAATCATTAAAGATAAAGCACGAAACATTTTCACTAAGAGAATTAAACTGTAGTTTGTAGTTTTTGGCAGTTTTGAAATAGAAAATGTTTGTGGCAGCACTGAACCCCATTACATGAAAGACGATGTGGTTCCATATGACTATTAATTTCACATCTATGCTGCCATCTTTCGAGTATTTCAGGTACTACTTAAGTTTCAGTGATTCTTGACTTAACACAACGTAAAAAGTTGAGCGTACTTCCTGTTGCTTCTACTTACTACAAAGAATTGTCATAAAAATGGTCGTTGCGAATAAATCGCAGTAGATTTGAAAAAATCGCAGTGCCGCAGTAGAAAATTAAATTTTGGTCCGAACCCTGGGCCGTACCAAACACGCTGGTGCTCGGCTTATATGTATACAGCCGAACGAAACCAAAACTACTCACCAAAGAGTAAAAGTAAACAACAATTTCATTCAGTCTTATGAAAGCTTTTGAACAAAGCAGGTTTATGTCGTATTGCCTTTTGAAATTCATATATATTTTTTTTAATAGGTACACAGAGAATATTTGTTTAAAAGAAACAAAAAATTTTGAGAAAATTTCGAAGACTTGATAAACTATAAATTAAACATTTTCTATAAATTACATACGTCGCCTTGTAATGGTGCGGCGTTGTTGGAAGATCCGCTTCCGTTTTCCTGAGCCTTTGCTGGTCGCACGTGCTGGCGTAGGGGCCTAGCTCGCCGGATGGGTGGGGTCTTGCTCAGGCCCAGGGAAACCGCACTACAGATTTTCACGTGCGATTTAAAAAAAACAACTGTCAAAACAAACGGACGCTAAATGGATGGATGGCCATACTTACCTTGGGATTGGGGACGAGGTGTTCTGCCCCTTTAGCCCTCCCTACCATGTTACCTTGACTCCATCACAATTGGAGGTAACCCACTGCAATGAAAAGATTTTGGTTTGGTTTGGTTTTCTACATTGGGTTATATAACAAAATTTATTTTATTTCACCTTCATTTTTAAGATGTTCAAAATTTTAAATTATATTTAACAAAATTTTAGATTTAGAAAACATTTTATATTTAGAAAATTTTTTACATTTAGAACAATTTTAAATTTAGGGTAATTTTATAATTAGAAAAAAAATTTTATATTTAGAAAATTTTAAATTTCGAAAATTTTGTATTTAGAAAATTTTAATTTTAGCAAAACTTTCTACCTATATAGAAAATTTTATTTTTTAGTAAAATTTTATATTTAATTAATTTTATATTTAGCAAATTTTTATAATTAGCACCATTTTATAATTAGTACAATTTTATATACATATAGCAAAATTTTTAAATTTAATAAAATTTTTAAACTCAGAAAATATTTATATATTACAAAATTTTTATTCGGAAAAAATATGTGTATTTTAGATAAAAAAATAAATAAACATTTACCACCTTATTGATGGAGTTGTTGGGCCGATGTAGCGCTATCGCCTGTTGCCGTGGTTGTGTTGGTTGCAGTACTGCTGAGTAATCGTCGTAGCTAGCGTGGTTTCTTGGCTGAAGTACAGTTGTCGTAGTTACCAGTAGGCAAAATAACACTTTCATTTAATTGGAGCTTTTCGCCAATAAGTTTTACAAATTGTTTTATATATAAATTTCTTTACAAACTTTTGTATAAATGTTCAAAGTAATGATTATAAATGTCTTTCTTGTTTATTACAGGTTTAAAACAATTTTAAAATGTTAATAGTTAAACTGTTTGTTTTTTATTGGTTCTTTCTAATTTTTTTTTAATTTTCCCAATCTTACGCATTTGTTTAAGTCTACCATTAATTAAATTTCACTTCAGTTTTATAGGGCTTTTATTTTAATATATGTATAACCTTTCACTTTTCTTTTCTAGTTTTACTTATAACAATCTTTCTTTCAGGTATTTGAATTTTACACGTATTGGCTTCTCTTCTTTTCAAAATTAACACGTTTTTACTTTTCAATTCACTGGAGTTCTTAAAAAAAAACACCAACCAAAACTTTTAAAGTCTTCTACGGACTGTCACCTTTTTCTACTTTCTTTCACTTCCAAACTTGAATTAAATTTTAAATTCTGGCGTCATCTTCATAACACCAATTATACAAGCCTTTTTTTTTTTTTTTTTTCTAGCACAACCAAAAAATAAACCTGTTTTTTTTTGTATTACCTACGCTCACCCACTCATAGAATAGCCTATGTATGTCATTATGTAACTTTTTATCTCTTTATCCCTGATACACATAGATATACATGCACTCGTTCATAATCTCACTCTTTTCGTAAGAAAAAAATACCAACTCATATTAAAAGGAGAGAGAGTAAGTGAGATTATTGAGTGAATGAAGGGGCAAGCTAATACCAATAGCTGAAAACCAAGTGGGAGAACGAGAAGGATTGCAAGCTGTAGTTAACCCATACATACATGAACAATCATGAATTCATATAAACAACGAAGAGACAAACAAATCGCTCCATTAATCAGTTTGCAAAAATATAACAAAAAAATTTTCCATTAATATGTTACCATATAAGGTGAACTTGAAAATAATTTCAAGATCAAGGTTATATTTTTTTTTTCTGCTTTCTTATTTTGCTTGTAACAGAAATTCTTTTGTTACAGTAAAGCGCAAAACAGATCACCGTCACAAAACAGATGGTTTTGATTTCCATGAAAGGAAAAATCAACTGAAAACGGATATGTAGGGTATTTACGCATTGGCTTTTTGCAAATCTTTCGCGTGATACATGCCAAGGTCTTTTCCGGCTAAATCCACCAATTTATAATTACAATAACCAATTTTCTTTAAAATTTTGGCCTTCAAAAATTTAGGGGCAAGTTTAGAATTATATGCAGCAGCTTTATTGCTCTGCGAAAAATTTCGTCGGTAAACAACTTCACCTTCTGAAAAATTTATCGCCCTAGTTCTCAAGTCATAGGTTCTTTGGTTCACTTCGTAAGCTTTTTCTAAATTTTCGCACACCTTCTGCCTAATAAAATGTAATTTGTCCGTATTTTCCACCACATCTAACCCTTCTTCTAACGTATCTAAATTTTTTGAAACCTCATAGGATTGACCGTGAGTGAACATTTGTTGTCCAAAAAGAACATAGTAAGGGGAAAAGCCTACAGAGCTATGATACGAACTTCTCAAGGCTACGCCTATTTGGCTTAAATTCATATCCCACATACGCTGGTCTTTTCCTAGATGTGATCGTATTCCAGCTATAATGGATCGGTTGACACGTTCAGAATTGTTAGATTGGGGTGAATAAACGGCGGTGAAAATATGTTGTACGCCGTATTTAGTTAAAAAGCTTTCAAAAAGTGACGATCTAAATTGAGAACCGTTGTCTGTAATAACGACTTCAGGCACGCCGAATAAATGAAAGACATTTTTTTCAAGAAAATCTATTACCGAATTGGTTGACATTTTACGTAAGGCTTTAAATAGGGGATATTTGGTGAAATGGTCTAATACCAAAAAAATTGCTACATTGCCAGCTTTTGACCGTGGATAAGGTCCAATAAAATCTAAATATAATCGTTGGAAAGGTCTAAACGATTTGGCTTGAACACCCATTGGTGGTTTTAAAATAAAATTTGGCGCTTTGCTTTGTTTGCAAATGTCGCAACTTAATACAAAGGATCTAACCTGAGTAGCCATATTGGGCCAATAAAAATTTCGCCTCAATCGTTCGAGGGTTTTTCCCACACCTCCATGTGCAAACATGGGTGGATTACGAGCGCGTTCGATCACACAAGAGGTAAGTTCCTGTGGAACCCACAACTTCCATGATCGAGCCTCTGAAAATTCATCGCGTGAAAACTCTACGCGTTTGTAGATGAAACCATCTACGACCTTTATATCGGGCAAACGATTTTTATTGTTTTCGACCTCAATGATTAATTTAGAATATTGTTCCGATGAAAAATAAGGAGAAGATATATCTATCTCTGGTTCTACAGAATCTAAGCTGTCAATGTTTTCAAAATTTAGGGGGTTTTCATTTTCAGTTGGTAACCTCGATAATGCATCGGGAACAATATGTTCACTTCCCTTACGGTGTAAAATCGAAAAGTTGAAACCTTGAAGTTTCATAGACCAACGAGCTAGCCGGCCATTTAGGTCTGCTTGACGCATTAACCATTTTAGTGAAGCGTGGTCCGTTATTACACAAAACTCGTGACCTTCAACATATTCTCTAAATTTTTCTATGCTCAAAACTGCAGCAAGGCATTCGAGTTCGGTGATAGAGTAGTTCTGTTGGGCTCTATTTAATTTGTGCGAAAAAAATGCAATGGGCATTTCGACACCATTTTCATCTTCTTGAGCCAAAACTCCACCGACTCCTGTTTTGCAAGCATCACAAGAAATTATGAAAGGTCTTTCGAAATTCGGTGTTACTAATAACGGAGCAGATGTCAGTTTTTCTTTGATCAGATCAAACGATTTTTGAGCTTCTGGGTTCCAAAGAAAGATTTTACTTTTCTTCGTCAGATCGGTTAACGGGCTTGTTAACGACGCAAAATTTTCCAGAAATCGTCTGTACCAACCTACAAGACCTAAGAATTGACGAACCTCTTTAGCTGATTTTGGTTCCGTTAACCCTTTAATGGCGGAAACTTTACTGGGATCAGGTTTTATATACCCAGAACCAATTATATAACCTAAATATCGGACTTCCTTCATGCACCATTTGCATTTTGCAATATTTAACGTCAGACCGGCTTTGCGAATTAATTGTGCTACTTCGAGCAATAAAGAAATATGTTCTTCGAAATCATCGCTTACTAAGAGCAAATCGTCTAAATAAACGAAGACTCGATTTTTAAGATGCGGTGGAATAATAACATCCATTAATCGGCAAAGAGTCTGGGGTGCATTGGTTAAACCAAAAGGCATTACTTTAAATCGATATAAGGGTCGATTAGGAATGGTGAAGGCTGTCATATCACGAGATTTTTCTTCTAAACTAACTTGCCAAAACGCATGTTTTAAATCTAAAGATGAAATAAATTCAGCTTTAGGTAATCTTGATAAAATTCCGTTGATTTTAGGTTGAGGGTAAGCGTCGCGAATAGTTACACTATTTAATTTTCGAGAGTCAAGACAAAGTCTAAACTTTCCTTCTCTCTGGACGCAAGCTACAGGACTGCTCCAAGAACAAGTAGGAGGGGCTTTTTCTATCACTCCGAGCGCCAACATGCGATCAACTTCGTCATGAATTTTCTTTTCTACTGCGGGAGAGACAGAAAAATACCTCTGCTTGATAGGCTTAACTCCCGGCTCTATTTCTATTGAATGTTCAATAATGGTGGTCTTCCCTAACCCTTCTTTATCAAAATCCGGAAAAATTTTTATAATTTGATCTAATCTTTGTCTTTGCTCATTAGTTAGAATATTCTCCTCACAAACTTGATTAAGCTCTTCAATTTTTAACGGGCTGTTCCCAAAAATCATAGACATAAGTCCAAAAGCGTGCCAAAAATCGATACCTAAGTATACATCATGAGTTAAGTCGGGTATTATATACAAACGAACTAATTTGGTAACATTTCTGTTTCTACGAAACCTAAAATTTTATATTGCTGACCGCCAGCTGCTTCTACGAAATTAGAAAATTTTTTAAAAGGTAAATTTTTACCGAGAAAAGTTTTTGCTGCCGAACCACTTATGCAAGATAATGAGGCGCCTGAATCTAAAAGTCCCAATAATTTCATTCCAAAAATTTCAATTTGGATATAGGGTCTTATGTCGGATTTTGACTTCTCAATAGATTCAATACAACTTTTAACCTTAAACTTGTTTAATTTTAACATTTTATAAAAAATTCTAATTCGTAGAGTATTTCTTTTTACTTTATGAATTTGGGTGTTAAATTTCGGTGGGGTGCTAATAGTTTCGCAAAAAATTCGCTTCCTAGCTAATTCATATAATCTAACTCTTTCATGATAGGGCTTGATGGGAAATAAAACTGGTTTAGACGTTTCCTTGTCATTTTTCAAAATTGTAAAATTGGTAAAATTGGTGAAATCGGTTTGTGAGCTACCGTCAGAGCTGGTCTTTAAAATTTCGGTGGGGTTGTCATCATTTTCAAATTGTTTTTCGCCTAACGACGTATTTATTTGGTTCTCGAGCGGAAGCTGGTGTTGTTGCTGGCGCTCGCCTGGAAGTTTCCCTGACACTTTTCACATTGGGGTCTGTAGACACCTACGGTACCACATCCATAACAAAATATGGTTCTGTCTTCGAGATAGTCCGTATATCTGTGGCCTTCCTTTCGGCAGTTCCAGCAGATATTATTTTGTCTTCGGGCCGGGTCTTCTTTTGGTTTTCGAACCTCGCAAACTTCTTCAGGTGGGTCTTCATCGAAAAATTCATCCTCAATGTCAATTTCATTAACTTGTCTCCTAAAAGTTTTATGAGTTCTATCAAGTTCGAAACTCAGAGCCTCTCGTCGCAAAACCAAATGGCGTAAATGGGAAACGTTGTCAATTTGTAGATAGAACAATTCCCTTCTTAAATGAGGTCTTAAATTTCTACGCAAAATTTCGGTCAATTCGGATTCGCTCAGGGGATATCGTAGACGATCGCAAAGCTGCAGAATGGCATGGTGAAAATCGTCAAAGCTTTCGTTAGCATTTTGCTTTCGGTCTCTGATCATTTCTCTGATATCTAAATCAGATATCTAAATCAGATAAATGATCGCTAAAATACGCTTTAAGGGCTCTACATAAATCTTCCCAATCTACTCTATTGACTGTGCTGCGGTATCGCCAATACCATTCTTTGGCTTTCGAAGTGAATAAAATGTGGCAATGATCTCCTAACAATCTAAAATCTCCCGCTAGACTATCTTGTGTTAACGAATTTACCATATAAATGAACTTTTCTACTGGTAACCCGGTGGTGTTTCCATTAAAAGTTAAGTTCCAACTATTTATCAGACTTGCAATTTTGCCGCTATTATTAAGAGCAACAGACGATAAAGAAGCTCTCTCACGACTTGCTGGTACAGACGGGTGAGTTGAAGGAGGCCTAATATTACGCGGAGGGACAAAAGTAGGTTCATGGGGAACCTGATGAACGGAAGGTGCTGAAAAATTACGAGTGACGGACGCATTCGGAAAGATCTCTCTGGGCCATTCAGGTTCTCTGGTGGCGCTAATGTTTACGCTAGTAAATTGTTGAGATAACCTTTCTACCACAGCGTGAAGCTTATTTATTTCGCCTTGAAAGCTGGTTTCAATTTTAGATCTAATGCGGTCCTCTAAACTATCTCTTCCTTCACCACTAGTCTGACCTGGTGAAATATTTCGGTTGGCATTAAATTCTGCATTTCTTTCCTTTCTGCTGGATAAAATTCTTTCCGCGGATTTCGGAATCGTTCCAGTATTAACTGGTAAACTTTCATTATTAACTCGGACGGAATGTTTTAACAAACTGTTTCTAGTGACAGTTTTATTACACTGCGGACAACAAGTCGAAACGTTTAGAAAATTAAACATGCACTCTTGGTGAAAGATGTGCCTACACCTGGTAGAAACTAAATTACTAGTATTATCGTAAATTTCCTGGCAAATTAAACAAACGTTCTCGGACAAAGCCGAAGCTAAACTTCCTGGACTATGTCGTACCGCCATGATTTCGGACTAAATATAACAATTTTAACGAAAATATATTCGGACGATATGAAAGAATGAACGAGTGTTGGTATAACGACAATGACAGCGAATATAATGAGATGTTACGCAGTTGAGATAATTTTAAGTCAAATTAAGTTCAAGTTCAATAGAACCAATATAGACTGTAAATAAATAGATGAGCGTTTATAAGGTTGAGTTTGGCTGAGCTAGGTAAAGTTCAAAAGAAGTTAATGGGAAATATTTAAGCAATGACAATTTTTTTTTTTGTTCTAAGTGAACAAAGGTGGTACGGCCCACAAATGAATTTTATGAATTCCAAAAAAAATTTTATAATTTACGTTAATTTAAATTTACGAAAAATTTGAGTTCAAAGATTAAAAAAGTTAGTTAAAATTGATCAAAAGTTTAAGTTTTAATCGAACCCACGCAAAATTATTCAAGAATTAAATTATCAATTAAGTTTCAAAGCAGACTTAAATTTAAAAAAAAATTATCGAAAGTTTCAATATAAGTTCCATTAAAGTTAATAAAAATTTCAAAATTAAGTTCAGAAAAAGTCTTAAAATTTCAAAATTAATTTTCAACAAATTTTCAAAATTTCTATATAATATAATTTTCAATATAGTTTTCATATATAATTTCATCAAAACTTCAAACCAGTTCAAATACAATTCTTAATGTCAAAATTCTAAAAATTTCAATATACTTTTTCAATAGAGTTATAATTCAATAAATTGTTAGTAAAATTTTTAATATATAATTTTCAATATAAATTTAATATAATTCAATATAGTATTTCAATATAATTTTTCAATATTTTAATTTTCAATATAGCTTTTCACTATTGTTTTCAAAATTTAATTTTCAATATAAAAATTTTCAAAAGGTTTCAAAAAAAATATCAATTATAATTTCGATATAAACTTCATAAAGATTTCCACAAAAATTTTCAATATACTTTTCAATAAATTTTCAAAAAAAAATTTCAATAAATGGTTAACCCAATGTAGTTACCCAAACCAAAACAATCATTTAAAAAAATCCGTAAGTAAGTATGACCATCCATCAAAATTAAAAATTTTAAAATTTTATACTTGTGATTCTAAGTTTCTTTTCGATTGTTTGCAGCTATTTCGGTACTATAAAAATCATTTTGGACAAGTAACCGGTTCGTCTAGAACGAAGTTCTTGTATTCCAAAAACGACCTTTAATGACCAAAGCAAACGGATACCACAAAAATCAAATTAAAAAAAATGTTGAAATGTGAACTCAAATGTCAAACAAGTTTCCATTTCGGTTAATGTAAATAGGGATATACCCATATTTAATTAAAATTCCAGAAATATCAGCAAGTATGACTTCAAGAACACGGATACAAAAAAGATTAGGATTAAGGAACAATGTGCTTTCCCGGTGCACAGATGTTAAATTTAAATAAATTATTAAGTTCCTTTTTAGAAAAATTATGAATTAAAAAGAAGAAAAAAAAAATCGGGTCTATTGTTTCGGCCCCACGTTGGGCGCCATTTCTGTAATGGTGCGGCGTTGGTGGAAGATCCGCTTCCGTTTCCCTGAGCCTTTGCTGGTCGCACGTGCTGGCGTAGGGGCCTAGCTCGCCGGATGGGTGGGGTCTTGCTCAGGCCCAGGGAAACCGCACTACAGATTTTCACGTGCGATTTAAAAAAAACTGTCAAAAAAAAAGCGGATACTAAATGGGACGGATGGCCATACTTACCTTGGGATTGGGGACTAGGTGTTCTGCCCCTTTTGCCCTCCCAACCATGTTACCTCGACTCCATCTTACTTGGAGGTAACCCACATCAATGAAAAGATTAGGTTTGGTTTGGTTTTCTACATTGGGTTATATAATAATCTTTATTTACCCTTCATTTTAAGGGTTTTAAATTTTAGATTAATTTTAGCGACATTTAACTATAATAAAATTTCTCTTAGCAATTTTAATTGTAGCTATATTTAATTTTAGGAAAATTCTTAATTTTTAGGAAAAAATTTTTAATAGTAGAAAGATTTTAATTCTAGTACAATTTTAATTTTTGCACAACTTTAATTTTAGCAAATTTCATATCTAAAAAAAAATTTGATATTTATTTTAAATTTATAATTAGAAAAATTTCTTAATGTAGTAAATGTTTAGTTTAATTTTATATTTAGGAACATTTCTTAATGTAGGAAAAATATTATTTGATTTTTTTATTTAAAAACGTTTTAGATTTAGCAAATTTAGTACAATTTTTTTTTGTCTTAGCAAATTATTTATATTTTATAAAATTTTTTATTTTTAATTTAAATGTAGAAAATTATTTGTATATAAAAATCAAAATTACCGACTTATTGCTGGTGTTGATGAGGTACCGATGAAGCTTCTGCCGCCGGACGCCGTGGTTTTCAATTTTGGCATGTGACTTCACCTTTCTCTCTTTGTCGGAGTATAACAGCATTTAATTGTTGTATTAAATTATGATGACTGCGATCAATTAAGTTGTAGTAGATTTACTTTTGTTTTTAATGTTTTATTATTATATATTTCCACTAGACACTGTATTTTAATTATTGTTGTTGCTATTGTTTGTGGTTTGTCTCTTATTATATGATCTTGTTGTCGATTCGTGTGTAAGGAGGTGTAAGAGATGAAGACGCTTTTCTTATAAGAACTGCTACTAATTTTGTATGTTAATTACGCACATTTTTTTTTATAAAACACATTTATTTTGGTAACGAAAGGCCATTCAATTATTAATATAATTAATATTATTTATTTAATGTTTTTTTTTTTCGATTAAATTTCATTAATTTTTTCTCTTTCTCAAAATTCATAGAGTTATTAAACATGAAACATTATTATTACATTAACACAACACTATATTACATTTTCCGATAACTTTTATTAAATTTCAAACAGTACTTCTATTATTATTCACCAATTAATTGCTTAAAAAATTGTCAACCGACCACGTTAAATATTTTTCTGCAACTCCTCCAATAGCTGAAAACCAAGTGGGAGAACGAGAAGGATTGCAAGCTGTAGTTAACCCATACATACATGAACAATCATGAATTCATATAAACAACGAAGAGACAAACAAATCGCTCCATTAATCAGTTTGCAAAAATATAACAAAAAAAATTTTCCATTAATATGTAACCATATAAGGTGAACTTGAAAATAATTTCAAGATCAAGGTTATATTTTTTTTTTCTGCTTTCTTATTTTGCTTGTAACAGAAATTTTTTTGTTACAGTAAAGCGCAAAACAGATCACCGTCACAGCCTCCATTTGACAACATTATAGCTGTCTTTTATGCATTTTTAATTTTAAAAAATATCCATTAACTGCAGGCTGGTAAGTTTTTTAGTTTTTGGTAACATACCACTTAATAACCTTCGAAATGTCTTATGTTTTGAAGTTTTGCTATTTTGTGTTTTTTTTTGTTTTTTAAAAAAATTAATTACTTATTATTACTTATTTGATTTAATAAACTTCAAACTTATGGATAAAAGAGATTAAATATTCTTCACATTTTGTTAAAATTTTAATACAAAATATGTATATTTAAAATTTTACCATATTCTTCGTGAACTCAACTATTTTCCCTTTTATGCATTCATATAAACATTCATACAAAATCTACATAAACCCATTTAATATTGGCATTGTGTTACGTCCATGGATTTCGATCAGTGTAGTACGACTAACACATGCTCATAAACCAGTGGAGGCCGTGCCAAACACATTGGTGTTCGGCTTCTTATATGTATACAGCCGAACGAAAACAAAAATACTCACCAAAGAGTAAAAGTAAACAACAATTATACTCAGTCTTATGAAAGCTTTTGAACAAAGCAGGTCTATGTCACATTGCGTTTTGAAATTCATATATACATTTTTTTAATAGGTACACAGAGAATATTTACAGCGACACACAATTTTTTTGTTTTATTAAAGCTTTTATTTTATAATTACATTTTTAATAAGAAGAAAGCTATAATGTGGGATGAAAAATGGGAAAGTAGTTCCTTCTTTTGTTTAAACGCGCTAAATGAAGAGGTGTGCCTGGTGTGTAACAATGTATTAAAAATAAAAAAAGGCATTTAACATTAAGCGTCGTTATAGAATCTGTCACCCTGAACTTCTTTTAGTTGTCGAAAACGAAAGAAGTAAATTACTATTAAAACTAAAAGACAATTTTAAAATTAAATATAATTACATTTTAAACGGTAATACCTCTGAATGCGGAAAAATGAAGGCAACGTACACCATTGCTTTGGCCTTGGCAAAAAAAAGGGCGACCTTTAGAAACTTAATGCTTCATTTATTTTCAATGTTTTCCACGACTTATATATGTGGGTCAACATTTTCAGTAATGTCTCAAATCAAAAGCAAAAGCCGAAATAAATGAACTGACAGTCATTTAGAAACGTTATTGAAAATTAAATGTTATGATAAAGAAACTGACATTGAAAAATTAGTCGAATATCACAATTCAAATACGAATGTCAACTAAATTGTGTCGATATTTATTTTGTTTACATTCTCACCAAATAATTTTAATTAAAAGAAACCAAAAATTTTTGGAAAATTTAATTTCAACTAAATTACGCAAAGCAGTTGAATCTGCTATAAATTAAACATTTTCTATAAATTACATACGTCGCCTCCATTTGACAACAATATAGCTGTCTTTTATAATTTTTTTTTTTTTTTTAATTTTAAAAAATTTCCAGTTACTGCAGGCTCGTAAGTTTTTTAGTTTTTGGTAACATACCACTAATAACCTTTGAAATTTTTTTTGTTTTTTAAAGAAATGGATTACTTATTTGATTTAATAAACTTCAAACTTATGAATAGAAAAGATTAAATGTTCTTCACATTTTGGTTTACATTTTCAGAATGTAAGATTTGAAATTTTAAAACAACAAAATATATTTAAAATTTTACCATATTCTTCGTGAACTCAACTATTTTCCCTTTTAGTCATTCATATAAACATTCATACAAAATCTACACAAACCCATTTAATATTGGCATTGTGTTACGTCCATGGATTTCGATCAGTGTAGTACGACTAACACATGCTCATAAACACTATTACTAACTCAATTCTCTCGACGGCCACCACTGATGTAGGCAGAAGAAAAGTGGGTGTAGGGAAAAAGGGATTTTTCGTAAGCGTAGCGATTTCTAAAAAAATCTCCTGGCATCACTGATACATATTTATGTTCATTTGTGTTCGTAGGAGATAATTAATGAGCTTATAAATCTTGAAGATGCTAAAAACTTTAGACTTAAACTCTCAAAAATAAAACCAGGTCCTACTGCGTTTAAAGATGTATTTCAGATCATTGGTAAAAATAAGTCTCCATTCTGCCAACAACTCTTACATGATGATACCATCACAACAAATAGCTCTCAAATATCGGAGATTTTTAGATCCCATTACTCTGAAATTTTCAAAGAAGTAATTCCTGAAAGACCAGTCAATAATATAGAAAATCAAATCTCGTCCTGCGTTAATAGACTCCCACAAAATATTTATACATTTGATGAAACGTTCCCGGCCGAAGAAAACGATGATAATTACCATTTCACAAACGCAAATAAAATTAGAATACTCATAAAAAACATTAACAGCAAAAAGTCCTTTGGTTTTGACGGTGTCTCCAATTTTATCATCAAAAAATTTCCTGATTCAACACTAAAACTATTAGCTACCATTTTCAACAATTGCATTAATAACGGTTATTTCCCATCGGTCTGGAAGAAAGCCAAAATACTACCGATGAAAAAGAAGCAGGACAGTAAAAAGCCTGAAGATTTCCGCCCAATATCCCTTTTATCCAACGTTGGAAAATTGTTTGAACATGTTATTAAGGAAAAACTGGAAAGTGAGTTCATTGTGGAACCAATATCAGATTTCCAATTTGGATTCAGAAAAACTCACTCAACACAACATGCATTGTTGAAATTTCATAACGACGTAACCTGCAATTTAAGGGATAAAACATGCACCGTGGCAATATCCTTGGATATTGAAAAGGCGTTTGATTCTGTCTATCATAACGGAATACTTTATAAGCTTATAATACTTGGCGTGGACCCGTTTTTGGTAAAAATACTTTGCAGCTACTTCGAAAATAGGAAATTTGGCATCCAAATCAACAGCATAACCTCAGAACTAGGACATGTGAAAAGTGGGGTACCACAGGGAAGCATACTGGCTCCCTTATTGTTCAATATTTTCCTGCATGATTTTCCTCACCAATCTGGAAATTCAAAGGCTATCCTTTACGCTGATGATTGTCTAATTTACTCTCACAACAAATCACCAATACAAGCTCTGAATATTGCTGCTTTTCATCTGGGAGAAATAAGTGCCTTTTACATGAAATGGGGCATGAAAATCAATGCAGCCAAATCAGAGGCAATATGCATCAGGAACGCATCGGGTAAATGTCCAAGATACGTTGTGCCGGAGAGTAAACTCCTACAACTCTCACTGGATGGCGTAAATATACCATTTAAGAACATCATTAAGTACCTCGGGGTTCACTTTGACAAATTATTGAAATTTAATGCCCACGCTAGAAATCTCCTAGAGAAAACGAAAAGAATCTCTGGAATGTTTGCAACACTAATGAACAACACATACTTACCTAAGAACACCAAGCTTTTACTCTACAAGGTCGCCATTAGATCGGTTCTCTCCTATGGATTCCCAATCTGGTTCACTATATCCCCTATAGTAGCTAAGGAATTGGAGATATTTGAACGAAAAATCCTAAGAAAATGCATCGGAAAGAATTATGAAAATTTCATAAAACGATTTTCAAATACCTACGTGTATGAAAATGCAGATGTTATACCCTTCTGTAGATACGCCATGTTGTTGCAAACCAGATTTGTGGTAAAACTTGCGCTTCACGACAACGCTCTAGTCAGCCATATATACAACACAGAGAGAAACATCATCTGGACTGGGTCTACTTACCTCTCACCTGTTGGAATCATCAACGAACATACTGACGACGATCCAGTCCCCCGTGACCTCCCCTCATTCTATATGAGCTCAGCTGCCGGCAATCATAGGGGCTGAAAAAGAAGATTGAATTTAATTCTGCACAAAATTTACATATGACAAAGTAACTACCTACAAGAGTTTAACTCTATTCGCTGTGATATTTATATTCTATTTATTTAATTATTTTTTTACTCTGTACCTGAACAATCTGTTTTGTTTTATTGTTAAACTTACCATTTATGCATACTCGATGTATTTTCTAATTTGATACGTCCACATGAATTGTGATATGAACATGTTTGTCAATGTATATAACAGATCTTTTGTTGATTATTATTAATTGTTATTTAGTTTTAGTATGTTAATTACAGACATTTGCTCTGTTAGCGATTTTAAAGGCCGAAAGCAAGCCTTGTCAAACTATTCAGTTTGTACATTTTTTACATTTACACATCTCACTTTAGCAATGTTGCTTGTTACATTTACTTAGCTATTAGAGTAAGACAAATATAGCTCTAAGAATATTATTGTTCTCATCGTATGTAAGACAATCTATGTTATCGAAAGAAAAGAAGACTTAATAAAAATTTTACTTACTTACTTGTGTTCGTAGGAGCGCATATACTTTGGAAAATATATACACTTAATTATCAAACTGAAATAATGTCAATTTATTTGATTTGCCTAACAACCAATGGTGGTTTACCAATATTAACACGTAAGAAGGGTGACTGTGATAATGTAAGTTAAGCTATGCATTCGTTCTAAATAAAAAGGTAAACATATTATTATGTTGTTATTCAATAGTTACCATTCTCTACGATAGCATCTCTAAATGGGTTTCATATGTTCTTTAAATCTCTCGGTGTTTCATTGTATACCACTTACGCCGAAAACTGGACGTATGTGTGGCATGATTTTAATACCATTACTGTCATTGTATGCTCTAAATGCATAAGCAATCATGCGCTTGAGCAACTGCCATATATTGTTTACGGAGCATTTTCTTTGTTCATAAGTCAAGATGAGATTTCACATCCATCGTTTTTGGAATGTTTGAAAAAAGAATCTAAAAATTATCTTCCAGTTATAGATGTTGCCCTGGAGTCATGTGTAAGCCAATTTTTGGGTTTTTCAAGTTGCCTCTTAGCAACAGAAAATGCGCAAATTTTGCAACGTCTAAATGAGGAATTTAGCATACAATGTGGGTCCCTGTTTTGTTGCCTTGTGGTTGGGCAGAGAATTGCTGTGGCCACAGATGGGTGGTGGGATTTGGATGTCATAGATCGACAGCTTCTCCTTTTGTATTTACAAACTTTAAGTACTCTACAGAATGATGTAGCCGTTTATTTACCAAAGAAAAGTCCTAATGTAAGTTTTACGTGTATTATATATATTTTTTATATCCTATATCACTATGGTCAGGGTATAACGAGTTTGTTCTGAGGTTTATAACTACTAAAAACATCTGACAAAGCCATCTTTAATTATTCCGATCGACGCAGAATTACTTTCTGTCTTCTGTGTGTTCTAATCAAACTACAAGTCGCAAATACATACATATGTACATGTTTTGATGAAATTTTGTATGTCATCAGTCATATCTTGAATGGTGTTGAAATTAGTTACAATCGGTGTATGTTCAGACTTGGTCCCCATACAAAGAAGCCTATGAGATTGACTTAAATTGCCATTAAATACAAATTACCACAAATCACATGTTGTTTGACTATTATGAAGTAGCCACATTCTAGTATAACACGCAGCATGCTTGGATCCATTAATTTGGGTGAAATATAATCTCATTTTTCCCCGCTTTTCTTTTCAAAGAACAAACCTTAACTACTGCTTAACTGTGTAATCTTCTGACGCCTGACCTTTTGCGTCCGTTTGATCCAAATGTTAAATACACTATCATAAGATATTAAGCTAACTCAAGTGGATCGTTTTTATAAGTTTTGGAAACAGTTTACGTTTTTGTTAATTTTTATTAATAAATGGGCATTTTTGTGATACTCTACTATGGAAACGCGCTTCAAAGATACAATAAGTTTAAGAAGGCTATAGCTGTTATAACCGTAGATTTTTTTTTTAATATATAAACTTTATTTCATCAAATCAATTCATACATAATTAAGCCTTAGCGCCATTAAGGCTTTGTTGAGGGAATTTGGCTTATAAACTTATTTTAATAAAAATTAAAAAATTTTTAAATGAAAATTCTTTGTTATACAAAATAGGAAACATTCAATTTCTACTAATGAAAAAATTTAAAATTAAAAAAAATTTAAATTTACTTCAACATTGAAAGAAAGCAGACGTATTTGAAATATTTAAAATTTTTTTTTTTGGAATATAAATATAAATTTATTAATTCCTTTTGACAAATTCTTTAATCAATAATGGATGATAATCCGCCAATATTAAATGGTAATAAACATAAATTACCACCTGATAAAGGATCTGCAAGTTCATCTATAAAGCAAAACGCTTCTTTCTCTGGGAACAATGATGGCAAAATGGACGATAAAATTATTTCAAAATCAAAGACAACCAAAAAATCATCTACAAATAAAAGTTTAAACAACACAAAATCTTCTTTTGCTGGTTTATCTCAAATTGACCATGCTTCTTTGGGAAAAAATACTATAATTTCAAATCTGGCAGTGTGTCCATGGTGGTAAAGGGCAGATAATGGGATACACAGTACATGACCAGCGCCACTTCCTTTTTTAAGACAGAATTCATCTCCGTTTCTTTCTGTACTTACCAAGCCAGGCAAAAAGGATTGGTTTTTAGCTTCATTTTCTTTTTTATTATGGCTTCTAGAGGCAACGTGGCGGTTTAAATGCATCAAAATAGAGAATAGAGAATTTAACCTATGGCTGTTGTCCTTCCGCATCAAGTTTTTGACTCCAGTAACAATCTGTTAGAAAAATTTTGTTTTGGTTCTGAATGAAAATTGCAAAGAATGCAATAAAAATGCAATATAAAATTAATTTAAATTAAATACAAA
Organism: Cordilura impudica; assembly: GCA_963682025.1. Taxonomy (NCBI): domain Eukaryota; kingdom Metazoa; phylum Arthropoda; class Insecta; order Diptera; family Scathophagidae; genus Cordilura; species Cordilura impudica. Next base: position 188,869,805 of record OY821518.1, read on the forward strand.
CTTTTTGTTCCACATTTTCAAATTGGTTTATGTAATTTCAAAACTATTTCTATGGACATATATGTTTTGTTACGTGAAAGAATGCATGGTACAAATAGTGTAGTTGTACCATCTAAAATTTCGTTAATAACTAGACCTACTAATTCGCGAGCCATGTTCACTCGTTAAAAGTGAGAAAAAAAAATTAATAATGAAATCAAGTTCGACCGTGTGAACGCAAACACATTTTTCATATCATACGTTTGCATGATACAATGTTTGCATTCAAGAATGATCGTGCGAAGACCGCTTAAGAAAAAATAGAATTTGGAATGAAAATGCTTTAATTGTGACATATGATGAACGTTCATGCAAATAAAAATTTCATTAAATTTTATTTCAAATCATTAAAGATAAAGCACGAAACATTTTCACTAAGAAAATTAAACTGTAGTTTTTAGTTTTTGGCAGTTTTGAAATAGAAAATGTTTGTGGCAGCACTGAACCCCATTACATGAAAGACGATGTGGTTCCATATGACTATTAATTTCACATCTATGCTGCCATTTTTCGAGTATTTCAGGTACTACTTAAGTTTCAGTGATTCTTGACTTAACACAACGTAAAAAGTTGAGCGTACTTCCTGTTGCTTCTACTTACTACAAAGAATTGTCATAAAAATGGTCGTTGCGAATAAATCGCAGTAGATTTGAAAAAATCGCAGTGCCGCAGTAGAAAATTAAATTTTGGTAAAAAGCGCAGTAGATCTACTGCAATTCCAGTAAAGTCCGAACCCTGGGCCGTACCAAATACGCTGGTGCTCGGCTTATATGTATACAGCCGAACGATACCAAAACTACTCACCAAAGAGTAAAAGTAAACAATTTCATTCAGTCTTATGAAAGCTTTTGAACAAAGCAGGTTTATGTCGCATTGCCTTTTGAAATTCATATATATTTTTTTTAATAGGTACACAGAGAATATTTGTTTAAAAGAAACAAAAAATGTTGAGAAAATTTCGAAGACTTGATAAACTATAAATTAAATATTTTCTATAAATTTCATACGTCGCCTCCATTTGACAACATTATAGCTGTCTTTTATGCATTTTTAATTTTAACCCTTAGCCACCTAACGTCTTTTTTAGACACTCTACCACCTAACGTCGGTCAAGGTGACCCCTTACTTAATTTTAGTGTTTAAAGTATAAATATAATAATAAAACACCCAAAAACCGCATCACATAACTCTTTTGTACCTTTTATTTAATTAATATTAACAAAAAATTAACTTAAAAGAAGTTTCATACTTCAATAACATTTTTTATTCATTGTTATACGAATTTTGTAAGAAAACGTAGATACTTTTATAAAATGAGATCTAATTAGGAAAAAATATTCGAACTTAAAATTTTTTTCTTTTTTTTATAACTTTAAAACATGGACTTCAATAATAAATTGTTTTTGGCGCGATTAAATCGCAATTAAAATAAAATTGCAACCTGCCAACAATCACAATTTTTGGCGGCATGGTATACACATTTTTTGGGAACATTCAATACATATTGGATTTTTGCATTCAAAACACATGTGGAATGTTTTGCGTTTCTTTTTGGGATCACATAGTGAACAGGTTTTACGTTTTTCAAATTTTTCTACGTTGTCGGCCAGCGATGTACTGGGTACTTGATCCATTTTCAGTACACGGCGAATAGCGCCTTGAAGTTCTCTGTGTAATCCATTCTGGTATGCACGGCGTTCTAAATGTGGCCTCATTTTTCTGATTTTTTCGTTTGTGTGCCGTATAATTTCGTCTAACATATCATTTTTAAAAAACAAATTCCACAAATCTAGGGGTTTTGTATTTCTGTGCAACACATCTCTGAAGGGAGGTTTGAGACCAGGTACGTCTCGTACAATGTTATGCTGCGAAGTTCTTGACCTTGAAGTCGCGGGAAAAGCAGACCAACGAAACCGGTTCTTACCGAAATAACTCCTATACTTTGCCAGTGGTACATCGTCGTCAGAAGACGAACACTCGATCGCGTTTTCTTTCTCACGCGATTGTTCTGACTCATTTAGTTCTATTTCCGATTCTGACTGACATTCGCCATCAATTACATGGTCTACAGGAGCGTCTTCTATGTCACTGCAGTCTTCATTTGGTAATTCATTGCAACTTCCTTCAAACTCAGCCATCTAGCGATGTTTTGCTCATGCGAAAACATAATAACTCTATAAAACCACAAAAAAAAAATTATCGGCACTAAAATTCCATAAACACCTAACGTCGGTCACAATGACCGCAAGCAAAAATGTTTTACCTCTAGTTTTTGAATTGGTACGCCTGATTGCACAAAACGAACTGACGAGAGAAAAGAAAAAGTACATAGACGGACAACTGCGCAGCTTGCATAATAACGGGAATATTTAAAATATAAAAAACGGTAGAGTCACTGTGACCGGCGTTAGGTGGCTAAGGGTTAAAAAATATCCATTAACTGCAGGCTGGTAAGTTTTTTAGTTTTTGGTAACATACCACTTAATAACCTTTGAAATGTCTTATGTTTTGAAGTTTTGCTATTTTGTGTTTTTTTTTTTTTTTTGTTTTTTAAAGAAATTAATTACTTATTACTTATTTGATTTAATAAACTTCAAACTTATGGATAAAAGAGATTAAATATTCTTCACATTTTGTTAAAATTTTAAAACAAAATATGTATATTTAAAATTTTACCATATTCTTCGTGAACTCAACTATTTTCCCTTTTATGCATTCATATAAACATTCATACAAAATCTACATAAACCCATTTAATATTGGCATTGTGTTACGTCCATGGATTTCGATCAGTGTAGTACGACTAACACATGCTCATAAACCAGTGGAGGCCGTGCTAAACACATTGGTGTTCGGCTTCTTATATGTATACAGCCGAACGAAAACAAAAATACTCACCAAAGAGTAAAAGTAAACAATTTTATTCAGTCTTATGAAAGCTTTTGAACAAAGCGGGTCTATGTCGCATTGCGTTTTGAAATTCATGTATTCATTTTTTTAATAGGTACACAGAGAATATTTACAGCGACACACAATTTTTTTTGTTTTATTAAAGCTTTTATTTTATAATTACATTTTTAATAAGAAGAAAGCTATAATGTGGGATAAAAAATGGGAAAGTAGTTTCTTCTTTTGTTTAAACGCGCTAAATGAAGCGGAGTGCCTGGTGTGTAACAATGTATTAAAAATAAAAAAGGCATTTAACCTTAAGCGTCATTATAGAATCTGTCACCCTGAACTTCTTTTAGTTGTCGAAAACGAAAGAAGTAAATTACTATTAAAACTAAAAGAAAATTTTAAAATTAAATATAATTACATTTTAAACGGTAATACCTCTGAATGCGGAAAAATTAAAGTAACGTACACCATTGCTTTGGCCTTTGCAAAAAAGGGCGACCCTAGAAACCTAATGCTTCATTTATTTTCAATATTTTCCACGACTTATATTTGTGGGTCAACATTTTCAGTAATGTCTCAAATCAAAAACAAAAGCCGAAATAAATTAACTGACAGTCATTTAGAAACGTTATTGAAAATTAAATGTTATGATAAAGAAATTGACATTGAAAAATTGGTCGAATATCACAATTAAAATATGAATGTCAACTAAATTGTGTCGATATTTATTTTGTTTACATTCTCACCAAATAATTTTAATTAAAAGAAACCAAAAATTTTGGGAAAATTTAATTTAAACTAAATTACGCAAAGCAGTTGAATCTGCTATAAATTAAACATTTTCTATAAATTACATACGTCGCCTCCATTTGACAACAATATAGCTGTCTTTTATGATATTTTTTTTTTTTATTTTTAAAAAATTTCCAGTTACTGCAGGCTCGTAAGTTTTTTAGTTTTTGGTAACATACCACTAATAACCTTTGAAATTTCTTATCTTTTTAAGTTTTGCTAATTTTTTTTTGTTTTTTAAAGAAATGGATTACTTATTTGATTTAATAAACTTCAAACACATGCTCATAAACCCTATTACTAAAGGTGCTATTACATGACGTGTTTTTTACATATGTACTGTCAAATTTTCCCACAACAAAAGTTGTACACATCGTGTGATACATATGAAACATTGTTTATGTACAATACATGAGGAAAGTCACATGTACATTTTTCAATTAGAACAGGTTTTATTTTTGAATGACAAAAATATGAAAATACAACACTGCTTGTGGCGAAAGAAAAACAGAGTAAATTTTAAAGATTAATATTGAAAGAAAAATAAATTGTTTAGTATTATTTAACAATAAAAAAATATATAACCTTTTTTTTAACAATAAATTTTTTTAAATTCACAAATTAAATCAGCTGTTGTTTACATTTAGAGGTTATGTCATACGGAAATGCATATGCACGTGTGATAGCAAAAATTATGAATCGTATGTAAAAGACAATTTTGACAGACATGAGGAATTTCATATGGATAAAAAAAGTGACAGTACATATGTAAAAAACATTTCGTGTAATAGCACCTTAACTCAATTCTCTAGACGGCCACCACTGATGTAGGCGGAAAAAGGGATTTTTCATAAGCGTAGGGATTTCTAAAAAAATCTCCTGGCATCACTGATACATATTTATGTTCATTTGTGTTAGTAGGAGCGCATATACTTTGGAAAATATATACACTTAATTATCAAACTGAAATAATGTCAATTTATTTGATTTGCCTAACAACCAATGGTGATTTACCAATCTTAACACGTAAGAAGGGTGACTGTGATAATATAAGTTAAGCTATGCATTCGTCCTAAATAAAAAGGTAAACATATTTTTATGTTGTTATTCAATAGTTACCATTCTCTACGATAGCATCTCTAAATGGGTTTCATATGTTCTTTAAATCTCTCGGTGTTTCATTGTATACCACTTACGCCGAAAACTGGACGTATGTGTGGCATGATTTTAATACCATTACTGTCATTGTATGCTCTCAATGCATAAGCAATCATGCGCTTGAGCAACTGCCATATATTGTTTACGGAGCATTTTCTTTGTTCATAAGTCAAGATGAGATTTCACATCCATCGTTTTTGGAACGTTTGAAAAAAGAATTTAAAAATTATCTTCCAGTTATAGATGTTGCCCTGGAGTCATGTGCAAGCCAATTTTTGGGTTTTTCAAGTTGCCTCTTAGCAACAGAAAATGCGCAAATCTTGCAACGTCTAAATGAGGAATTTAGCATACAATGTGGGTCCCTGTTTTGTTGCCTTGTGGTTGGGCAGAGAATTGCTGTGGCCACAGATGGGTGGTGGGATTTGGATGTCATAGATCGACAGCTTCTCCTTTTGTATTTACAAACTTTAAGTACTCTACAGAATGATGTAGCCGTTTATTTTCCAAAGAAAAGTCCTAATGTAAGTTTTACGTGTATTATATATATTTTTTATATCCTATATCACTATGGTCAGGGTATAACGAGTTTGTTCTGAGGTTTATAACTACTAAAAACATCTGACAAAGCCATCTTTAATTATTCCGATCGACGCAGAATTACTTTCTGTCTTCTGTGTGTTCTAATCAAACTACAAGTCGCAAATACATATGTACATGTTTTGATGAAATTTTTTATGTCATCAGTCATATCTTGAATGGTGTTGAAATTAGTTACAATCGGTGTATGTTCAGACTTGGTCCCCATACAAAGAAGCCTATGAGATTGACTTAAATTGCCATTAAATACAAATTACCACAAATCACATGTTGTTTGACTATTATGAAGTAGCCACATTCTAGTATAACACGCAGCATGCTTGTATCCATTAATTTGGGTGAAATATAATCTCATTTTTCCCCGCTTTTCTTTTCAAAGAACAAACCTTAACTACTGCTTAACTGCGTAATCTTCTGACGCCTGACCTTTTGCGTCCGTTTGATCCAAATGTTAAATACACTATCATAAGATATTAAGCTAACTCAAGTGGATCGTTTTTATAAGTTTTGGAAACAGTTTACGTTTTTGTTAATTTTTATTAATAAATGGGCATTTTGTGATACTCTACTATGGAAACCCGCTTCAATGACACAATAAGTTTAAGAAGGATATTGCTGTTATAACCGTAGATTTTTTTTTTTAAATATTATATAAACTTTATTTCATCAAATCAATTCATACATAATTAAGCCTTAGCGCCATTAAGGCTTTGTTGAGGCAATTTGGCTTATAAACTTATTTTAATAAAATTAAAAAATTTTTAAATGAAAATTCTTTGTTATACAAAATAGGAAACATTCAATTTGTGCTAATGAAAAAATTTAAAATTAAAAAAAAAAATTTAAATTTACTTCAACATTGAAAGAAAGCAGACGTATTTGAAATATTTAAAATTTTTTTTTTTTTTTGGAATATAAATTTAAATTTCAATACAATTCAGGCAGTTGCCGTGTCAAGACGTATTTTAATTGTCGGTTGATTTTAGTGTCATAAAAAAAAGATAATCAAACTTTTTTCTCTTATTGTCAATTTTTTTTTTCCTACGTGGTATAATCTTTTTTTTTTTTTTTGTGTGTGCAAATTTCGTGCGTATTATTACCTTTTTTCCTCTTTACAAAATAATTTTACCCTTATTTATTTTGGACACTTAAATATTATAAAAAGTCTTCTCGTGAGTGCGCGATATGAACGGGGTTCATCCCCCGGATTACAACCGGTTTCGGGATCTTGACTTCACGTCCGGTAAAAGTAAAACCAACAAATATAAAAGACCACGACCTGAAGATTTCTTACCTCTACCAGAAATAACAACAACCCAAGACAACCTACCACGTTATTTAGTTGCATCGACTATCTCTTTAAAGGAAAATATACAAGTGCCTCCGCTAGCTTCTCATAATGTTTTTCAAGTGGAAAGAGGGCTTAACCATATTTCACGTGACCGTTTAGAAGTCAAAGAGATGAAAAGTGGTGATCTATTGATCAAAGTCCCTGGTGTTAAGACTGCTGAAAAATTTTCTTAAAGCCAACTACATCGACTGTATTCCTGTAAAAATATCTTTGCATAAAACACTTAACATCACTCAAGGCCGTATTTTTTCTAGAAAAATTAAAGAAATACCCGAAGAAGAACTATTGGAATCATTAAAAGATCAAAAAGTCGTAGAGGTTCGTAAAATTAACAAAAGGGAAAACGATAAAATTGTGGCTACTGGAGCAGCAATAATCAGTTTTGATCTTTTCAACCGCCCTGAATTTTTAAAACTTGGCTGGGAAAGAGTCCCAGTTGACGAATATATCCCAAACCCAATGAAGTGTTTAAACTGCCAGAGACTGGGTCACACCAAGAAATGGTGCAAAAGTGTTGAGCAATGTCGAGAATGTGGTTACACGGAAAAACATGAAACATGCAATCGAAAATACTATGTCAATTGCCAAGTAGAAACCCATACTTCATATGACCCTGAATGCCCTACATTCTGGAAACACAAGTCGGTTAATTACATCAGAATTTCCAGAAAATGCACGACACGTGAAGCATGGAAAGTTTTTAATGATAACCCCACAGTAAATATGCTTCAACCAATTCAAAGAAACGGCATAAAAAGTCTTTCATACGCACAAATAGCAAACAACAACAACAATAAAATAACTAAACAAAATCCTACAACAACAGTATTTCCTACGCACAGCAAAACCAATCAAACAGAAAATCGAAATAAACATGCAGATAAAGAAGATAACGCATCACCCAACGCTTTTTCAACAACCATAAAAGCAAACGATATCAATAACATCAACTCTACATCTCTGCCAACACAAATGCAATTAGACACCACTGAAATATTAAATGAAACTCCTATTCTTACTCAGGATCAAGAATCTATATCAAACATACAAAATTCTGTTTCTCAAATAATAAAATCAAATCAAACAAAACAAAATATTACTAATACAACAAATGAAAAAAATAATAATGATTTTTCAGAAGATGACAGTATTTTCAGTGCTGGAAAAGATAGCAATTCTGATACATCTTTTAATGAATACTTTCTTTCCAATACAAATAAAGACATCACTGAGGAAATGATCATTCAAGATATAAATGATGGTCTAGGATTTAACACGCCACCAAGTAAAACAGATGATAATATTTCACCTTGTACACAAAGGTACAATAATTTTCCACAACTTAATGTGTTAATTACTCCAAACACATTAAGGAACACACAAAAAAGGCCCTCAAAGGGCAAAAACAAAAAATAAACTTTTATGATTTTGGACCTTAACATTACTATTCTCCAGTGGAATATGCAAGGCTTCATAAACAACAAATATGCTCTCGAACTTTTGATAGCAAGACAGAAACCAAACATCATAGTACTGCAGGAGACGCATATCATTGAGAAAACACTACATTTGTTACATTTGCCGGGATACAAAGTTTTTCACCACAACAACATGGATTATAACTATGCAAAATCAGGTATAGCAGTTCTAGTGAAAACAAATTTGAACGTTACTAGGCATATAATATCTACAGGTAACTTACTCTTCCAAACAGTAATAATTAAAAGCAATGATGAACTTCATATCACGAATATTTATAAAGAACGTGATGTTAACCTATCTACATCAATTGTAAACAATATATCCATTGATGAAAATGTCCATCATATATTACTAGGGGATTTAAACTCTCATAATATATTATGGGGTTCTTCCTCAAACTCCCCAAATGGTAGAATTTTTGGAGATTTTGCAAATGACAACAATCTGGTAATATTGAATGATGGATCACCCACTCTACTTAACACTAGAAATACTTTAACAGCTGTCGATGTATCTATGTCATCCATTGATTTTGCTCCAAACTTGACCTGGACTTGTCTGCAAATTCCAGAAGTTGCTGATCACTTTCCTATTAAGATTACGAATAATATCGAAGTTGTTGATAGAAAATTTTCATCATGTTTTATGGACAGAAAAGCTGACTGGCCTCTTTTTGAAAAGAGGGCAGCTCAATTTGAAAGTTTATTTGAAAAGTCGTATAAAATCAACAAAGAGGCAGCTCAATTGAAACGCATTTTTAGAAAAGCAGCTAACGAATCCATCCCGCTCAGCCGGAAACCTAAAGAAGAAAATAACCCCGTATGGTTTAATTCAGATATTTCTAAATTAATTTTTTTGAGACAAGAAGCATGGAAAACATTTAAAAGGATTCGTAATAATGATAACTTAATTTATTATAAAAAATTATGTGCAAAAATTAAGAGGGAATGTAAAATCACAAAGAGAAGAACATGGGATAACTTCCTTAACTCCCTAAATCCAGCAATGGATGTTAGAGTTCTTTGGGGTAAAGTCAACCACATAAAGGCAAATCGTATTCCAAGTTTTCCTAACATATATATAGATAATAATAGCCTAACACACCCCTTGGACATTGCTGAAGGGTTTGCACGTTTTTGGTCCTCTCTTAGCTCGGATATAGCTTTCGATCCTCAGGTCATAGCTACCAAAAATAATTTGAATATTGAAAATCTACTTCCAACAGATCAACAGGTTGTTGCAATAAACCATAAAATTCGAATATCTGAACTAAATTATATAATGAAAACATTAAAAGGATCGACTCCAGCACGTGATAAAATTACTTATGCCATGATAAAAAATGCTCCACACATTATAAAATTGCGCCTTTGTGAACTTTACAACAATATACTATCCACTGGAATATTCCCACAAGATTGGAAGACTGCTGTGCTTTCACCTATACCAAAACCAGGTAAAAACCCTAACAGTCTTGAAGGTTATAGGCCGATCTCTTTATTGCCAGTTTTATCAAAAATTTTTGAAAAAATTTTGGCCAGACGCTTTTGGAAATATACAAGACAGAATTTGTCAAGTTAACAACACGCCTTTATACCTAGACATGGAGTTCACAGCATATGTCATCAACTTGAGGAAATTCTGCGTCGAAACCTGAAAAATGGTAAGCATAATTTAGTCCTTTCAGAAGACATTGAGAAAGCTTTTGACCGAGTAGTGTCCACGTTCATCATAATGGAGCTTCATGATTGGGGTATCCCGAAAAATATCCTTAAATTATTAGATTCGTTTCTGAGAAACCGCACGGTAACCGTTAAAGTAGATGGATACTTCTCAATGACGCACTCACTGGATAATGGAGTGCCTCAGGGTTCCCCACTGTCCGTAGTTTTATACTCTGTATATGCAAACTCTTTGGCCAGAGCTGTTGAAAACCTACCAGGAATCGACTACATTGGCATTTACGCCGACAATGTTTTTGCAGTTGCTTCGGGTAATCCAGAAGTAATTCAATTAAATTTAAACAATCTTGATACAAAGATACATCAATGGGCTAAGAGCAGAGGTTCTGTTATACCAGTTCATAAATCAGAAATTCTCCACGTTTGTAGAAAAAGGCACTGTACGGGCAACACAATTTCTATTAGAGACGTTAATATTGAACTTTCGAATCAAATACGAATTTTGGGTTTGCTTTTTACCAAAAATCTTCTTTGGAACAGTCACGTCAAACAGTTATCTTATAAACTGAGTAAAATTAACAACCTGCTGAAGCTGATTTGTTCAAGGAATAAAGGTCCTCATATAGAAACAGCCCTTAACATATGTCGTTCTTTAACAATCGGAACAATTTTGCATGGTATAACCATTTACGGCTGGACTACAAATAAAAATGTAGATAAAATTAATACCTCCATCAATAACTGCTTCAGAACAGCCTCTGGTCTGCTTCGTACAACGCCGATAGAAAAATTGAGAGTTGAGGCTAATTTCACTCTTTTGGAGAGAACTGCTGTCAACGTAGCATCCAGGGCGATAACAATATCATCTGATGGCTTACAAAAATCTTTTTGGAATAACCTAAACTCTACAACAATCTGTCCACCATCTGCCACTGATAACGTTATCTCTATTTTGAGAAACTCAAACATTTCGTTACCGCAGAAGCCAATAACACCCAGGTTTTCTAATGCTTTTGTTCAGGCAGATAATAGTTTGAGTCATTTTATCAAAAACAATACTGATCCAATGTGTTTCAAGAGAATGTTCGCTCAGAAAATGTCATCTTTTTCTCCAAATATGATTTACTATACAGATGGATCCTTTAACAATAGTACAACATCTTATGCCATAGTTAAACAATTATCAACCACACAATTATTTGAAACTATTAAAGAGTCTCGATTACCAGATCATACGGGGATTTTCACGGCGGAGATTGCGGCTATTAAAACAGCCATTGATCTTTCCATTCAACATGGTGGAAAAACGTTAATTTGTACCGATAGCCTAAGTGCAACCCAGGCCATAATAAAAAATCACAACGGTGTTTATGATGATATATTACAGTTGGAGAATGGAACTCAACAAATTTTAATTCTATGGATTCCCTCGCACATTGGAATTGAAGGTAATGAAAGAGCTGATTGTAGTGCTAAAAAGGCACTGAGTTTACCCCGGATAACAGAAACTCCCTGTTTCTCTAAAGCCATAACAAATCCGTTTAGGGCAACCCAAGATTTACAGAACATGTCTTCAACCAGACCTAGATATAACAGCAATTTAACCAGGTCTGAATGTATTATGTAAGCCCGCCTAAGAGTTGGTAAATGTGTATTTAACTCAAAACACTATTATGAGAAAACTGATCCGCAAAAATGTTTCTATTGTAATGTTATACTTGACGTTCCTCATTTGCTAACAATTTGTCCAGTATCGAAGATAGAACAATCGCTTGATGAAATACTCGATTGTACAACTACCAATAACATCACTATGATCAAAAGAAGTCTGCTACAACACAACATTAAAAATGTCTAGGTCCAATTTTCATAACAAGTTTATTTGCTTTTATAATTTTTAAAAATTATTCTCTTTTAACTTTCCATTTAAATTTTAGTAATTATGATTCATTTTCGAATCATATTTTGATTATTAAAATGTAAATATGTAAATATAATTTCTCATTTTATCTTTTGTAATACGAGCGCATATGGTCTTGTTACCGGCGCCCTTTTTCCTATATTTTATGAATTTACTTTGTAAAATATTTTGTTAATAAATAAATAAATAAATAAATTTAAATTTATTAATTCCTTTTGACAAATTCTTTAATCAATAATGGATGATAATCCGCCAATATTAAATGGTAATAAACATAAATTACCACCTGATAAAGGATCTGCAAGTTCATCTATAAAGCAAAACGCTTCTTTCTCTGGGAACAATGATGGCAAAATGGACGATAAAATTATTTCAAAATCAAAGACAACCAAAAAATCATCTACAAATAAAAGTTTAAACAACACAAAATCTTCTTTTGCTGATTTATCTCAAATTGACCACGCTTCTTTGGAAAAAAATATTATAATTTCAAATCTGGCAGTGTGTCCATGGTGGTAAAGGGCAGATAATGGGATACACAGTACATGACCAGCGCCACTTCCTTTTTTAAGACAGAATTCATCTCCGTTTCTTTCTGTACTTACCAAGCCAGGCAAAAAGGATTGGTTTTTAGCTTCATTTTCTTTTTTATTATGGCTTCTAGAGGCAACGTGGCGGTTTAAATGCGTCAAAATAGAGAATAGAGAATTTAACCTATGGCTGTTGTCCTTCCGCATCAAGTTTTTGACTCCAGTAACAATCTGTTAGAAAAATTTTGTTTTGGTTCTGAATGAAAATTGTAAAGAATGCAATAAAAATGCAATATAAAATTAATTTAAATTAAATGCAAACTTTTTGTTCCACATTTTCAAATTGGTTTATGTAATTTCAAAACTATTTCTATGGACATATATATTTTGTTACGTGAAAGAATGCATGGTACAAATAGTGTAGTTGTACCATCTAAAATTTCGTTAATAACTAGACCTACTAATTCGCGAGCCATGTTCACTCGTTAAAAGTGAGAAAAAAAAATTAATAATGAAATCAAGTTCGACCGTGTGAACGCAAACACATTTTTCATATCATACGTTTGCATGATACAATGTTTGCATTCAAGAATGATCGTGCGAAGACCGCTTAAGAAAAAATAGAATTTGGAATGAAAATGCTTTAATTGTGACATATGAACGTTCATGCAAATAAAAATTTCATTAAATTTTATTTCAAATCATTAAAGATAAAGCACGAAACATTTTCACTAAGAAAATTAAACTGTAGTTTTTAGTTTTTGGCAGTTTTGAAATAGAAAATGTTTGTGGCAGCACTGAACCCCATTACATGAAAGACGATGTGGTTCCATATGACTATTAATTTCACATCTATGCTGCCATTTTTCGAGTATTTCAGGTACTACTTAAGTTTCAGTGATTCTTGACTTAACACAACGTAAAAAGTTGAGCGTACTTCCTGTTGCTTCTACTTACTACAAAGAATTGTCATAAAAATGGTCGTTGCGAATAAATCGCAGTAGATTTGAAAAAATCGCAGTGCCGCAGTAGAAAATTAAATTTTGGTAAAAAGCGCAGTAGATCTACTGCAATTCCAGTAAAGTCCGAACCCTGGGCCGTACCAAACACGCTGGTGCTCGGCTTATATGTATACAGCCGAACGATACCAAAACTACTCACCAAAGAGTAAAAGTAAACAATTTCATTCAGTCTTATGAAAGCTTTTGAACAAAGCAGGTTTATGTCGCATTGCCTTTTGAAATTCATATATATTTTTTTTTAATAGGTACACAGAGAATATTTGTTTAAAAGAAACAAAAAATGTTGAGAAAATTTCGAAGACTTGATAAACTATAAATTAAATATTTTCTATAAATTTCATACGTCGCCTCCATTTGACAACATTATAGCTGTCTCTTATGCATTTTTAATTTTAACCCTTAGCCACCTAACGTCTTTTTTAGACACTCTACCACCTAACGTCGGTCAAGGTGACCCCTTACTTAATTTTAGTGTTTAAAGTATAAATATAATAATAAAACACCCAAAAACCGCATCACATAACTCTTTTGTACCTTTTATTTAATTAATATTAACAAAAAATTAACTTAAAAGAAGTTTCATACTTCAATAACATTTTTTATTCATTGTTATACGAATTTTGTAAGAAAACGTAGATACTTTTATAAAATGAGATCTAATTAGGAAAAAATATTCGAACTTAAAATTTTTTTCTTTTTTTTATAACTTTAAAACATGGACTTCAATAATAAATTGTTTTTGGCGCGATTAAATCGCAATTAAAATAAAATTGCAACCTGCCAACAATCACAATTTTTGGCGGCATGGTATACACATTTTTTGGGAACATTCAATACAAATTGGATTTTTGCATTCAAAACACATGTGGAATGTTTTGCGTTTCTTTTTGGGATCACATAGTGAACAGGTTTTACGTTTTTCAAATTTTTCTACGTTGTCGGCCAGCGATGTACTGGGTACTTGATCCATTTTCAGTACACGGCGAATAGCGCCTTGAAGTTCTCTGTGTAATCCATTCTGGTATGCACGGCGTTCTAAATGTGGCCTCATTTTTCTGATTTTTTCGTTTGTGTGCCGTATAATTTCGTCTAACATATCATTTTTAAAAAACAAATTCCACAAATCTAGGGGTTTTGTATTTCTGTGCAACACATCTCTGAAGGGAGGTTTGAGACCAGGTACGTCTCGTACAATGTTATGCTGCGAAGTTCTTGACCTTGAAGTCGCGGGAAAAGCAGACCAACGAAACCGGTTCTTACCGCAATAACTCCTATACTTTGCCAGTGGTACATCGTCGTCAGAAGACGAACACTCGATCGCGTTTTCTTTCTCACGCGATTGTTCTGACTCATTTAGTTCTATTTCCGATTCTGACTGACATTCGCCATAAATTACATGGTCTACAGGAGCGTCTTCTATGTCACTGCAGTCTTCATTTGGTAATTCATTGCAACTTCCTTCAAACTCCGACTCCGAGTCCAACTCTTGCAGCCATCTAGCGATGTTTTGCTCATGCGAAAACATAATAACTCTATAAAACCACAAAAAAAAAATTATCGGCACTAAAATTCCATAAACACCTAACGTCGGTCACAATGACCGCAAGCAAAAATGTTTTACCTCTAGTTTTTGAATTGGTACACGTGTTGACTGCCTGATTGCACAAAACGAACTGACGAGGGAAAAGAAAAAGTACATAGACGGACAACTGCGCAGCTTGCATAATAACGGGAATATTTAAAATATAAAAAACGGTAGAGTCACTGTGACCGGCGTTAGGTGGCTAAGGGTTAAAAAATATCCATTAACTGCAGGCTGGTAAGTTTTTTAGTTTTTGGTAACATACCACTTAATAACCTTTGAAATGTCTTATGTTTTGAAGTTTTGCTATTTTGTGTTTTTTTTTTTTTTTGTTTTTTAAAGAAATTAATTACTTATTACTTATTTGATTTAATAAACTTCAAACTTATGGATAAAAGAGATTAAATATTCTTCACATTTTGTTAAAATTTTAAAACAAAATATGTATATTTAAAATTTTACCATATTCTTCGTGAACTCAACTATTTTCCCTTTTATGCATTCATATAAACATTCATACAAAATCTACATAAACCCATTTAATATTGGCATTGTGTTACGTCCATGGATTTCGATCAGTGTAGTACGACTAACACATGCTCATAAACCAGTGGAGGCCGTGCCAAACACATTGGTGTTCGGCTTCTTATATGTATACAGCCGAACGAAAACAAAAATACTCACCAAAGAGTAAAAGTAAACAATTTTATTCAGTCTTATGAAAGCTTTTGAACAAAGCAGGTCTATGTCGCATTGCGTTTTGAAATTCATGTATTCATTTTTTTAATAGGTACACAGAGAATATTTACAGCGACACACAATTTTTTTTGTTTTATTAAAGCTTTTATTTTATAATTACATTTTTAATAAGAAGAAAGCTATAATGTGGGATGAAAAATGGGAAAGTAGTTTCTTCTTTTGTTTAAACACGCTAAATGAAGCGGAGTGCCTGGTGTGTAACAATGTATTAAAAATAAAAAAGGCATTTAACCTTAAGCGTCATTATAGAATCTGTCACCCTAAACTTCTTTTAGTTGTCGAAAACGAAAGAAGTAAATTAATTAAAACTAAAAGAAAATTTTAAAATTAAATATAATTACATTTTAAACGGTAATACCTCTGAATGCGGGAAAATTAAGGTAACGTACACCATTGCTTTGGCCTTTGCAAAAAAGGGCGACCTTAGAAACCTAATGCTTCATTTATTTTCAATATTTTCCACGACTTATATTTGTGGGTCAACATTTTCAGTAATGTCTCAAATCAAAAACAAAAGCCGAAATAAATTAACTGCCAGTCATTTAGAAACGTTATTGAAAATTAAATGTTATGATAAAGAAATTGACATTGAAAAATTGGTCGAATATCACAATTAAAATATGAATGTCAACTAAATTGTGTCGATATTTATTTTGTTTACATTCTCACCAAATAATTTTAATTAAAAGAAACAAAAAATTTTGGGAAAATTTAATTTAAACTAAATTACGCAAAGCAGTTGAATCTGCTATAAATTAAACATTTTCTATAAATTACATACGTCGCCTCCATTTGACAACAATATAGCTGTCTTTTATGATTTTTTTTTTTTTAATTTTAAAAAATTTCCAGTTACTGCAGGCTCGTAAGTTTTTTAGTTTTTGGTAACATACCACTAATAACCTTTGAAATTTCTTATCTTTTTAAGTTTTGCTAATTTTTTTTTGTTTTTTAAAGAAATGGATTACTTATTTGATTTAATAAACTTCAAACTTATGAATAGAAAAGATTAAATGTTCTTCACATTTTGGTTTACATTTTCAGAATGTAAGATTTGAAATTTTAAAACAACAAAATATATTTAAAAGTTTACCATATTCTTCGTGAACTCAACTATTTTCCCTTTTAGTCATTCATATAAACATTCATACAAAATCTACACAAACCCATTTAATATTGGCATTGTGTTACGTCCATGGATTTCGATCAGTGTAGTACGACTAACACATGCTCATAAACACTATTAAGGTGCTATTACATGATGTGTTTTTTTACATATGTACTGTCAAATTTTCCCACAACAAAAGTTGTACACATCGTGTGATACATATGAAACATTGTTTATGTACAATACATGAAGAATGTCACACGTACATTTTTCAATTAGAACAGGTTCTATTTTTGCATGACAAACAAATGAAAATACAACACTGCTTGTGGCGAAAGAAAAACAGAGTAAATTTTTAAGATTAATATTGAAAGAAAAATAAATTGCTTAGTATTAATTAACAATTAAAAAATACATAACCTTTTTTTAACAACAAATTTTTGTAAATTCACAAATTAAATCAGCTGTTGTTTACATTTAGAGGTTTTGTCATACGGAAATACATACGCACGTGTGATAGCAAAAATTATGAATCGTATGTAAAAGACAATTTTGACAGACATGAAGAATTTCATATGGATAAAAAAAGTGACAGTACATACGTAAAAAACACTTCGTGTAATAGCACCTTTACTAAAGGTGCTATTACATGACGTGTTTTTTACATATGTACTGTCAAATTTTCCCACAACAAAAGTTGTACACATCGTGTGATACATATGAAACATTGTTTATGTACAATACATGAGGAAAGTCACATGTACATTTTTCAATTAGAACAGGTTTTATTTTTGAATGACAAATATATGAAAATACAACACTGCTTGTGGCGAAAGAAAAACAGAGTAAATTTTAAAGATTAATATTGAAAGAAAAATAAATTGTTTAGTATTATTTAACAATAAAAAAATATATAACCTTTTTTTTAACAATAAATTTTTTTAAATTCACAAATTAAATCAGCTGTTGTTTACATTTAGAGGTTATGTCATACGGAAATGCATATACACGTGTGATAGCAAAAATTATGAATCGTATGTAAAAGACAATTTTGACAGACATGAGGAATTTCATATGGATAAAAAAAGTGACAGTACATATGTAAAAAACATTTCGTGTAATAGCACCTTAACTCAATTCTCTCGACGGCCACCACCACAGTTTATACCAGTTGTGACAGCTTGACAGCTGTCAAAAAAGCAATCTCGAACCGTATGGCTTTGTTTACCTTTTTCTCCATTTTGTTTTGCTAAAGAAGTGCGAAAGAGATTAAAATAATTAAATATACAAAATATAATGTGTGCAAGTGAACAGCTATAGAACATGTTTTCAACCACTGACAGCATAAAAAATAAAAACAATGGAAATTTAGTGAGTATTTTTGACAAATTAACATTTAATTTAATAATTTGTGATATTTCCTTTTCAGAAATAAAAGGTATAATAGGTGCATATTAAAACCTAAAGCTTGTGATTGTGATAATAGCAGTAATGTTGGTATAAATGCTGGTAAATTTGCCAGTTACATTCACCACTGCTCAACCCAGGGCCCAACGGAAGGAATCAAAAATTACTATAGTTGAGCTAACTATTGGTGCAGTTGCTGGTGGCGGGTCACGAAACTTTTCGCAAGTTGAATTGTGGTATTAATGCTTTGGATTATGACTTGCGCGTGAGTGGTCCTAAACCGAAATTTGTCCGGTATTATTCAATGCTTTGGGCACTATACCATTGGCTTTATAAATAAAACATTAATTGGCACTTTTTTTTACTCCTATAAGTAGACATCTAGCTGAAAAGGAACAAAAATTAGCCGCAACTGAAGAAACAAAATCTCAAATATAACAACAGGTATCTACAATTGAGAACGCTTCTAAACAACAGCCTGTTGAACAGATTTAATTTTATAAAGGCTAGTAAACCCTTAAAAAATGTGATTTCCAAAAATTAACAATTACGAACAACAAATACAAAACCACCAAGAACTACAAAAATTGATTGAGTATTTGGAAATGGGATTGAAGTATAAAGAAAAACAATTTCAGTAAAATGTAAAACAGACAAAACAACAAATGACTTACAAAAATTATTAGATGGATTACAAGCAGAAGTAGCTAAGAAAGCCCAACTTAAAGTTGAAAAGGTAGCAGAAAATTTCAGTGGCATAAAAAAGGAGATGTTGTAACAATTGCAAGAACCAAAAGCAGAAAAACAATGTAAGTTAATAATATATATAAACATTTTGAAATCACTGATATTCATATATGCACTGCATTTGTTTTTAAACCTTACAGTGACGATTATATAATTAAAGTTTTAAGCCAAACTCTTCCAGTTTTCTTTGCTACAATATATTTTTCTGCCTCTTCTGTGCATGATATGATAATCATTGTTTATTAAGATATTTAGTATTGATTGTTATTTATTTTTTAAATTTGTGTACTTATAGCAACAGGAAAAATTGTTGAGTACAATAAGCAAAGCTGCTGTTGGAGGCAGTTTTTCGGATAAAGGAATAGACAAAAAGACTTGCGGGATGTGCCTAAACGTTTGTGTCCAGAGGCAGTAAAAGCTTGTGCTGGCACAGCCCTATCAGTACCTTTAAATCAGTGGGTAGAACCGGTCTTCACAACCCAGATTAGACAGCAACCGCAAATTTGTAGTAGTCACTAATCTGGACAATCTAACAGCGCATATAGCCCTTCCGACCCACAACACACCACACAACAACGCCAATGGCACTCGGAGCAGTTCCAGCAGTAGCATCGGCGCTTGAGGAGACATTTCTGCGAGTGTATACTCGTTGAATCAGTGGCTATATTACTCGCAATACCAAAATATATAATTTTAAGACGGCCGTTAACCATAAGAAAACTATCTGGTTTTAAATCTGAATGTATTTTGCTGGGTATAGTTTACAGCCAGATTATAGTTTACAGCATTTGATGTACAAAGTTTGTTAGGATATATAAAGGTAAATTTGTTGTGTAACTTTGTAAAGCTAGCAACTTTGTTGTAAATCGACCACCTAATTGTAAAAGTTATTAAAAAAAAACCATTGGATTTTAATAAAAAACACTATATTGACTTTTGTAAAAGATGTTTATTATTTGTTACAAATATGTAAGAACAAGATCTGAATATCAATTTAATATAGAAAAAATAACAAATTTAGAATATACAAAAAATATATAAATATAGACATACCGGTTCGGATCCCTCGGTAACGTATGGAGTCTTGCGTCCCCAAGATCACAACCCATTAAACACACACTATATTAAAAAAAATATATATATATAAATAACATTGTTTAATTTTTTACTAATTCAAGTTCGTATCTACTTATATGCATTATAATTTTTAGGAGAAAAATGTATAAATACCCACTTAGAAGCTTATAGTTAAACAAGTATGAAAATTATAGTCGGTTTAGACTGACTATACGATACCCTATACCATGCGTTCACAGGCCCTATCTCTAAGGCCCAACTAATTGGATATAGAAAATAAGCATAAATCAAATTTTAACATAGACAGATTTTCACCAATTTAAAAAGCGTTCATCCTATGGCCGATAGACGCTTATATACTACATTGCATCAAAATATATTCATATTTGCGAGCTGTAGTTTGATTACAAGGTTTACATGGACACAGAGACGGACGGACGGACATTGCTAAATCAACTCACAAAGTGATTGAGCCAATCGGTATAATTAAAGATGGTTACAAACATCAGCGCTAAGTCATTATACCCTAACCACAAAGCGAATACATTAAAATTGTAGTGGGTGTTAACTGTAACTTGTCTTCGGTTAATATATTTTCTCTTGTTAAAAGAGCTTCTCCAACCGTACCGACCAATACATTCTTTAATTCAGCATTAACTTGTCTGAAATTTGAATTGGCCATGAAAGTTGGTGCGCTCTTCTTTGTTTCTGTAATTCCTCTATGTTCTAACTCTGCAGAATCCTTAATCCCTCTATTTGTCCGCCTCAGGAAGTTCTTCTAACACTTAAGTTTTCACGGTGGACATTTGTCACACCTAGATTTGTTGGGCAAACAACCATTGGTGTACCTGTTGCTTAGCTTTTTTCTGTACACTAGTATTTACACATTTTCTTTTTAAACTATAATGCATATTCTGTTACTTACTTTAATGCCATTATTATTTATTTTTTATATTTATTTCAAAAATTTTATTTGTGATAAACTGTGCTGTGGAATTTTCAAAAAATTTCTTCCCAAATTAGAATTTTTGACAGTAATAATCACAAATAAATAAAAACAATGTATACAACGTGTATAAAGGTGATAGCATATACTTTTTAATATAGCTGTTGCTTCCGATTTCTTTACAAAATGCAACCCTGATTTGATTGTTAAAACAAAAATACAGTGTTGTATTTTTCGAGCTGTCGCCACTGTTTACGCTGTGGCCACCACTGATGTAGGCAGAAGAAAAGTGGGTGTAGGGAAAAAGGGATTTTTCATAAGCGTAGGGATTTCTAAAAAAATCTCCTGGCATCACTGATACATATTTATGTTCATTTGTGTTCGTAGGAGCGCATATACTTTGGAAAATATATACACTTAATTATCAAACTGAAATAATGTCAATTTATTTGATTTGCCTAACAACCAATGGTGGTTTACCAATATTAACACGTAAGAAGGGTGACTGTGATAATGTAAGTTAAGCATTCGTCCTAAATAAAATGGTAAACATATTTTTATGTTGTTATTCAATAGTTACCATTCTCTACGATAGCATCTCTAAATGGGTTTCATATGTTCTTTAAATCTCTCGGTGTTTCATTGTATACCACTTACGCCGAAAACTGGACGTATGTGTGGCATGATTTTAATACCATTACTGTCATTGTATGCTCTCAATGCATAAGCAATCATGCGCTTGAGCAACTGCCATATATTGTTTTTTTTTTTTATTTATTTATTTATTAAGTCTATGGTAAAACCTTACAGACTGTTAAGTATAATACAGAGAAAAAAAATATAATATATACAAATCCTTAAATCAAAAATTTGAGATTACGTATTTAAAAATAATATAATATTGCGTTTAATAATATCATCATTTAAAGAAAAATCAATTAAATTGTATAGATCATTGAAATCATGGCAAATTCTTCTAAATGGATCAGCATCGGCAAACTTTTGACGACAGATTGGGATAAACAGTGGAGTGTAAAAACGTGTTGACCGTGCCGGAACGTTAATGGAGATGTTGTCCATAAGAAAATTTGAGCATATGTCGCCTCGAATTAAGTTAAATAAAAACATAACGTTAAGCATTCGGCTTTTTAAAGACGGCAGTTTAATTTGAGAAAGTCTAATTGTATATGATGGCAGATTGACAAAACTTGGATAAGAACGTCTTAAGCAGAAAAGGAGAAATTGCTTCTGGACCGATTCAATTTTGGCACTGCGAATATTAGATAGTGGATCCCAAATAACAGACCCGAATTCTAAAATAGGTCTTACTAGGGAGATGTACAGTTGTTTGGTAACTGTAGGGTCATTGAATTCCTTTGCCCATCTTTTAATGAAGGCCAGTACACCACGTGCTTTAATAATTATCATCGAAATGTGTTGAACAAACTCTAATTTGGCATCTAAAAGAACACCCAGATCCAGGATTTTATTTACTTGCTCCAACTGGTAATCTCCAAATTTGTAACAACCAAATTCACCTAGTTTTCTAGTAAAGTGCATGTGTTTGCATTTTGTTAAATTTAATTCCATTAAATTTATGTGGCACCATCTATAAAAATTATTTAGATCATGTTGTAGGTGAATTTGTTCACAATAATTCTTATAGCTTAAGAAAATCTTGACATCATCAGCATACATAAGAACATTTGAGGCTTTTATTATACTTGATAGATCATTTATAAAAAGAGTAAATAAAATTGGTTGTTTACGGAGCATTTTCTTTGTTCATAAGTCAAGATGAGATTTCACATCCATCGTTTTTGGAGCGTTTGAAAAAAGAATCTAAAAATTATCTTCCAGTTATAGATGTTGCCCTGGAGTCATGTGTAAGCCAATTTTTGGGTTTTTCAAGTTGCCTCTTAGCAACAGAAAATGCGCAAATCTTGCAACGTCTAAATGAGGAATTTAGCATACAATGTGGGTCCCTGTTTTGTTGCCTTGTGGTTGGGCAGAGAATTGCTGTGGCCACAGATGGGTGGTGGGATTTGGATGTCATAGATCGACAGCTTCTCCTTTTGTATATACAAACTTTAAGTACTCTACAGAATGATGTAGCCGTTTATTTACCAAAGAAAAGTCCTAATGTAAGTTTTACGTGTATTATATATATTTTTTATATCCTATATCACTATGGTCAGGGTATAACGATTTTGTGTTGAGGTTTGTAACTACTAAAAACATCTGACAAAGCCATCTTTAATTATTCCGATCGACGCAGAATTACTTTCTGTCTTCTGTGTGTTCTAATCAAACTACAAGTCGCAAATACATATGTACATGTTTTGATGAAATATTGTATGTCATCGGTCATATCTTGAATGGTGTTGAAATTAGTTACAATCGGTGTATGTTCAGACTTGGTCCCCATACAAAGAAGCCTATGAGATTGACTTAAATTGCCAATACAAATTACAATTACAAATTACCACAAATCACATGTTGTTTGACCATTATGAAGTAGCCACATTCTAGTATAACACGCAGCATGTTTGGATCCATTAATTTGGGTGAAATATAATCCCATTTTTCCCCGCTTTTCTTTCCAAAGAACAAACCTTAACTACTGCTTAACTGTATAATCTTCTGACGCCTGACCTTTTGCGTCCGTTTGATCCAAATGTTAAATACACTATCATTGTTTATACATATTCTTATATTCAATTTTTATTTTGTATATCAAAAAGAAATGCGTTACTTTGCTATTGCTCATTTTTTGTTTATGTAAAAACAAGTTCATTTTAATTTTATGTTAACATAGCATTACTAAGTTCATTCATCTGTTTTTTGTTTTTATGTGAAAACAATTTTATTTAATTTTATGTTAGCATGGCATTAATAAGTTTGTTCCTCTGTTTTGTTTTTAGGTGAAAACAATTTTATTTTATTTTTATGTTAACACAGCATTAATAAGTTCATTAGTCCAATGACCAAAATAAAATATTGCAGCAATAGCGTCATCGATTTAAACAAACAATTTTTTTTTTTTTTTTTTTTTTTTCAAAAAGAAATGCGTTACTTTGTGACGGTGATCTGTTTTGCGCTTTACTGTAACAAAAGAATTTCTGTTACAAGCAGAATAAGAAATAAGAAAAAAAATAATAACCTTGATCTTGAAATTATTTTCAAGTTCAAGTATGTACGGTAAACAACACCTTATATGGTAACATGCTAATCGAAAATTTTTTGTTCTATTTTTGCAAACTGATTAATGGAGCGATTTGTTTGTCTCTTCGTTGTTTATATGAATTCATGATTGTTCATGTATGTATGGGTCAACTACAGCTTGCAATCCTTCTCGTTCTCCCACCTGGTTTTCAGCTATTGGTATTAGCTTGCCCCTTCATTCACTAAATAATCTCACTTACTCTCTCTCCTTTTAATATGAGTTGGTATTTTTTTTACGAAAAGATTAGGGATAAAGAGATAAAAAGTTACATAATAACATACATAGGCTATTCTATGAGTGGGTGAGCGTAGGTAATAAAAAAAAGCAGGTTTATTTTTTGGTTGGCTAGAAGAAAAAAAAGGCTTGTATAATTGGTGTTATGAAGATGACGCCAGAATTTAAAATTCATTGAAGTTTTGGCGATTGGAGGAGTTGAAGAAAAATATTTAACGTGGTCGGTTGACAATTTTTTAAGCAATTAATTGGTGAATAATAATAGAAGTACTGTTTGAAATTTAATAAAAGTTATCGGAAAATGTAATATAGTGTTGTGTTAATGTAATAATAATGTTTCATGTTTAATAACTCTATGAATTTTGAGAAAGAGAAAAAATTAATGAAATTTAATCGAAAAAAAAAACATTAAATAAATAATATTAATTATATTAATAATTGAATGGCCTTTCGTTACCAAAATAACTGTGTTTTATAAAAAAAAATGTGCATGTTAATTACAAAATTAGTAGCAGTTCTTATAAGAAAAGCGTCTTCATCTCTTACACCTCCTTACACACGAATCGCCAACAAGATCATATAATAAGAGACAAACCACAAACAATAGCAACAACAATAATTAAAATACAGTGTCTAGTGGAAATATATAATAATAAAACATTAAAAACAAAAGTAAATCGACTACAACTTAATTGATCGCAGTCATCATAATTTAATACAACAATTAAATGCTATTATACTCCGACAAAGAGAGAAAGGTGAAGGAGATTTAATAAAGTCACATGCCAAAATTGAAAATCATATGGCGAGACACAACCACGGCGTCCGGCGGCAGAAGCTTCATCGGTACCTCATCAACACCAGCAATAAGTCGGTAATTTTGATTTTTATATACAAATAATTTTCTACATTTAAATTAAAAATAAAAAATTTTATAAAATATAAATAATTTGCTAAGACAAAAAAAAATTGTACTAAATTTGCTAAATCTAAAACGTTTTTAAATAAAAAAATCAAATAATATTTTTCCTACATTAAGAAATGTTCCTAAATATAAAATTAAACTAAACATTTACTACATTAAGAAATTTTTCTAATTATAAATTTAAAATAAATATCAAATTTTTTTTTAGATATGAAATTTGCTAAAATTAAAGTTGTGCAAAAATTAAAATTGTACTAGAATTAAAATCTTTCTACTATTAAAAATTTTTTCCTAAAAATTAAGAATTTTCCTAAAATTAAATATAGCTACAATTAAAATTGCTAAGAGAAATTTTATTATAGTTAAATGTCGCTAAAATTAATCTAAAATTTAAAACCCTTAAAATGAAGGGTAAATAAAGATTATTATATAACCCAATGTAGAAAACCAAACCAAACCTAATCTTTTCATTGATGTGGGTTACCTCCAAGTAAGATGGAGTCGAGGTAACATGGTTGGGAGGGCAAAAGGGGCAGAACACCTAGTCCCCAATCCCAAGATAGGTATGGCCATCCGTCCCATTTAGTATCCGCTTTTTTTTTGACAGTTTTTTTAAATCGCACGTGAAAATCTGTAGTGCGGTTTCCCTGGGCCTGAGCAAGACCCCACCCATCCGGCGAGCTAGGCCCCTACGCCAGCACGTGCGACCAGCAAAGGCTCAGGGAAACGGAAGCGGATCTTCCACCAACGCCGCACCATTACAGAAATGGCGCCCAACGTGGGGCCGAAACAATAGACCGAATTTTTTGTTTCTTCTTTTTAATTCATAATTTTTCTAAAAAGGAACTTAATAATTTATTTAAATTTAACATCTGTGCACCGGGAAAGCACATTGTTCCTTAATCCTAATCTTTTTTGTATCCGTGTTCTTGAAGTCATACTTGCTGATATTTCTGGAATTTTAATTAAATATGGGTATATCCCTATTTACATTAACCGAAATGGAAACTTGTTTGACATTTGAGTTCACATTTCAACATTTTTTTTAATTTGATTTTTGTGGTATCCGTTTGCTTTGGTCATTAAAGGTCGTTTTTGGAATACAAGAACTTCGTTCTAGACGAACCGGTTACTTGTCCAAAATGATTTTTATAGTACCGAAATAGCTGCAAACAATCGAAAAGAAACTTAGAATCACAAGTATAAAATTTTAAAATTTTTAATTTTGATGGATGGTCATACTTACTTACGGATTTTTTTAAATGATTGTTTTGGTTTGGGTAACTACATTGGGTTAACCATTTATTGAAATTTTTTTTTGAAAATATATTGAAAAGTATATTGAAAATTTTTGTGGAAATCTTTATGAAGTTTATATCGAAATTATAATTGATATTTTTTTTGAAACCTTTTGAAAATTTTTATATTGAAAATTAAATTTTGAAAACAATAGTGAAAAGCTATATTGAAAATTAAAATATTGAAAAATTATATTGAAATACTATATTGAATTATATTAAATTTATATTGAAAATTATATATTAAAAATTTTACTAACAATTTATTGAATTATAACTCTATTGAAAAAGTATATTGAAATTTTTAGAATTTTGACATTAAGAATTGTATTTGAACTGGTTTGAAGTTTTGATGAAATTATATATGAAAACTATATTGAAAATTATATTATATAGAAATTTTGAAAATTTGTTGAAAATTAATTTTGAAATTTTAAAAGACTTTTTCTGAACTTAATTTTGAAATTTTTATTAACTTTAATGGAACTTATATTGAAACTTTCGATAATTTTTTTTTTAAATTTAAGTCTGCTTTGAAACTTAATTGATAATTTAATTCTTGAATAATTTTGCGTGGGTTCGATTAAAACTTAAACTTTTGATCAATTTTAACTAACTTTTTTAATCTTTGAACTCAAATTTTTCGTAAATTTAAATTAACGTAAATTATAAAATTTTTTTTGGAATTCATAAAATTCATTTGTGGGCCGTACCACCTTTGTTCACTTAGAACAAAAAAAAAAAATTGTCATTGCTTAAATATTTCCCATTAACTTCTTTTGAACTTTACCTAGCTCAGCCAAACTCAACCTTATAAACGCTCATCTATTTATTTACAGTCTATATTGGTTCTATTGAACCTGAACTTAATTTGACTTAAAATTATCTCAACTGCGTAACATCTCATTATATTCGCTGTCATTGTCGTTATACCAACACTCGTTCATTCTTTCATATCGTCCGAATATATTTTCGTTAAAATTGTTATATTTAGTCCGAAATCATGGCGGTACGACATAGTCCAGGAAGTTTAGCTTCGGCTTTGTCCGAGAACGTTTGTTTAATTTGCCAGGAAATTTACGATAATACCAGTAATTTAGTTTCTACCAGGTGTAGGCACATCTTTCACCAAGAGTGCATGTTTAATTTTCTAAACGTTTCGACTTGTTGTCCGCAGTGTAATAAAACTGTCACTAAAAACAGTTTGTTAAAACATTCCGTCCGAGTTAATGATGAAAGTTTACCAGTTAATACTGGAACGATTCCGAAATACGCGGAAAGAATTTTATCCAGCAGAAAGGAAAGAAATGCAGAGTTCAATGCTAACCGAAATATTTCCCCCGGTCAGACTAGTGGCGAATGAAGAGAGAGTTTAGAGGATCGTATTAGATCCAAAATAGAAAATAGTTTCCAAGGCGAAATAAATAAGCTTCACGCTGTGGTAGATCGTCTGTTGCTCTTAATAATAGCGGCAAAATTGCAAGTCTGATAAATAGTTGGAACTTAACGTTCACTGGAAACACCACCGGGTTACCAGTAGAAAAATTTATTTACATGGTAAACTCATTAACCCATGATAGTTTAGCCGGAGATTTTAGATTATTAGGTGACCATTGTCACATTGTGTTTACGTCCAAAGCTAAAGAATGGTATTGGCGATATCGCAGCAACGTCGATAGAATCGAATGGGAAGATTTGTGCAGAGCCCTTAAAGCGCATTTTAGCGATCATTTATCTGATTTAGATATCAGAGAAATGATCAGAGAACGAAAGCAAAATGTTAACGAAAGCTTTGACGATTTTCACCATGCCATTCTGCAGCTTTGCGATCGTCTACGATATCCCCTGAGCGAATCCGAATTGACAGAAATTTTGCGTAGAAATTTAAGACCTCATTTAAGAAGGGAATTGTTCTATCTACAAATTGACAACGTCTCGCATTTACGCCATTTGGTTTTGCGACGAGAGGCACTGAGTTTTGAACTCGATAGAACGCATAAAACTTTTAAAAGACAAGTTAATGAAATTGACATTGAGGATGAATTTTTTGATGAAGACCCACCTGAAAAAGTTTGCGAGGTCCGCAAACCAAAAGAAGACCCGGCCCGAAGACAAAATAATATCTGCTGGAACTGCCGAAAGGAAGGCCACAGATATACGGACTGTCTCGAAGACAGAACCATATTTTGTTATGGATGTGGTACCGTAGGTGTCTACAGACCCCAATGTGAAAAGTGTCAGGGAAACTTCCAGGCGAGCGCCAGCAACAACACCAGCTTTCGCTCGAGAACCAAATAAATTCGTCTTTAGGCGAAAAACAATTTGAAAATATTGACAACCCCCCTGAAATTCTTAAAAATAGCTCTGACGGTAGCTCACAAACCGATTTCACTAATTTGACACATTTTACAATTTTGAAAAATGACAAGGAAAAGTCTAAACCAATTTTATTTCCACTCAGACCATATCATGAAAGAGTTAGATTATATGAATTAGCTAGGAAGCGAATTTTTTGCGAAACTATTAGCACCCCACCGAAATTTAACGCCCAAATTCATAAAGTAAAAAGAAATACTCTGCGAATTAGAATTTTTTATAAAATGTTAAAATTAAACAAGTTTAAGGTTAAAAGTTGTATTGAATCTATTGAGAAGTCAAAATCTGACATAAGACCCTATATCCAAATTGACATCTTTGGAATGAAATTATTAGGCCTTTTAGATTCAGGCGCCTCTTTATCTTGCATAAGTGGTTCCGCTGCAAAAACTTTTCTTGGTAAAAATTTACCTTTTAAAAAATTTTCTAATTTCGTAGAAGCAGCTGACGGTCAGCAATATAAAATTTTAGGTTTCGTAGAAACAAATATTACTTATCGAAATATAACCAAACTAGTTCGTTTGTACATAATACCCGACTTAACTCATGATGTATACTTAGGTATCGATTTTTGGCACGCTTTCGGACTTATGTCTATGATTTTTGGGAACAGCCCTTTAAAAATTGAAGAGCTTAATCAAGTTTGTGAGGAGAATATTCTAACTAATGAGCAAAGACAAAGATTAGATCAAATTATAAAAATTTTTCCGGATTTTGATAAAGAAGGGTTAGGGAAGACCACCATTATTGAACATTCAATAGAAATAGAGCCAGGAGTTAAGCCTATCAAGCAGAGGTATTTTTCTGTCTCTCCCGCAGTAGAAAAGAAAATTCATGACGAAGTTGATCGCATGTTGGCGCTCGGAGTGATAGAAAACGCCCCTCCTACTTGTTCTTGGAGCAGTCCTGTAGCTTGCGTCCAGAGAGAAGGAAAGTTTAGACTTTGTCTTGACTCTCGAAAATTAAATAGTGTAACTATTCGCGACGCTTACCCTCAACCTAAAATCAACGGAATTTTATCAAGATTACCTAAAGCTGAAAAATCGAGTCTTCGTTTATTTAGACGATTTGCTCTTAGTAAGCGATGATTTCGAAGAACATATTTCTTTATTGCTCGAAGTAGCACAATTAATTCGCAAAGCCGGTCTGACGTTAAATATTGTAAAATGCAAATGGTGCATGAAGGAAGTCCGATATTTAGGCTATATAATTGGTTCTGGGTGTATAAAACCTGATCCCAGTAAAGTTTCCGCGATTAAAGGGTTAACTGAACCAAAATCAGCTAAAGAGGTTCGTCAATTTTTAGGTCTTGTAGGTTGGTACAGACGATTTCTAGAAAATTTTGCTTCGTTAACTAGTCCGTTAACTGACCTCACGAAAAAATGTAAAACTTTTGTCTGGAACCCTGAAGCGCAAAAGTCATTTGATTTGATTAAAGAAAAACTGACATCCGCTCCGTTATTAATAACACCAAATTTCGAACGACCGTTCATAATTTCTTGCGATGCATGCAAAACTGGAGTTGGTGGAGTTCTGGCTCAAGAAGATGACAATGGTGTCGAAAGGCCCATTGCATTTTTCTCGCATAAATTAAATAGAGCCCAACAGAACTACTCTATCACCGAACTCGAATGCCTTGCTGCAGTTTTAAGTATAGAAAAATTTAGAGAATATGTAGAAGGTCACGAATTTTGTGTCATTACGGACCACGCTTCACTAAAATGGTTAATGCGTCAAGCAGACCTAGATGGCCGGCTAGCTCGTTGGTCTATGAAACTTCAAGGTTTCAACTTTTCGATTTTACACCGTAAGGGAAGTGAACATATTGTTCCCGATGCATTATCGAGGTTACCGTCCGAAAATGAAAACCCCTTGAATTTTACAAACATTGACAGCTTAGATACGATAGAACCAGAGATAGATTTATCTTCTCCATATTTTTCATCAGGACAATATATTAAATTGATCGCTGATATCGAAAACAATCAAAATCGTTTGCCCGATTTGAAAGTCGTAGATGGTTTTATCTATAAACGCGTAGAGTTTTCACGCGATGAATTTTCAGATGCTCGATCATGGAAGTTGTGGGTTCCACAGGAACTTACCTCTTGTGTGATCGAACGCGCTCATAATCCACCCATGTTTGCATGTGGGAAAAACTCTCGAACGATTGAGGCGAAATTTTTATTGGCCCAATATGGCTACTCAGGTTAGATCCTTTGTATTAAGTTGCGACATTTGCAAACAAAGCAAAGCGCCAAATTTTATTTTAAAACCACCTATGGGTGTTCAAGCCAAATCGGCTAGACCTTTTCAAAGGTTATATTTAGATTTTATCGGACCTTATCCACGGTCAAAAGCTGGCAATGTAGCAATTTTTTTGGTATTAGACCATTTCACCAAATATCCCCTATTTAAAGCCTTACGTAAAATGTCAACCAATTCGGTAATAGATTTTCTTGAAAAAAATGTCTTTCATTTATTCGGCGTGCCTGAAGTCGTTATTACAGACAACGGTTCTCAATTTAGATCGTCACTTTTTGAAAGCTTTTTAACTAAATACGGCGTACAACATATTTTCACCGCCGTTTATTCACCCCAATCTAACAATTCTGAACGTGTCAACCGATCCATTATAGCTGGAATACGATCATATCTAGGAAAAGACCAGCGTATGTGGGATATGAATTTAAGCCAAATAGGCGTAGCCTTGAGAAGTTCGTATCATAGCTCTGTAGGCTTTTCCCCTTACTATGTTCTTTTTGGACAACAAATGTTCACTCACGGTCAATCCTATGAGGTTTCAAAAAATTTAGATATGTTAGAAGAAGGGTTAGATGTGGTGGAAAATACGGACAAATTACATTTTATTAGGCAGAAGGTTCGCGAAAATTTAGAAAAAGCTTACGAAGTGAACCAAAGAACCTATGACTTGAGAACTAGGGCGATAAATTTTTCAGAAGGTGAAGTTGTTTACCGACGAAATTTTTCGCAGAGCAATAAAGCTGCTGCATATAATTCTAAACTTGCCCCTAAATTTTTGAAGGCCAAAATTTTAAAGAAAATTGGTTATTGTAATTATAAATTGGTGGATTTAGCCGGAAAAGACCTTGGCATGTATCACGCGAAAGATTTGCAAAAAGCCAATGCGTAAATACCCTACATATCCGTTTTCAGTTGATTTTTCCTTTCATGGAAATCAAAACCATCTGTTTTGTGACGGTGATCTGTTTTGCGCTTTACTGTAACAAAAGAATTTCTGTTACAAGCAGAATAAGAAATAAGAAAAAAAAAATAATAACCTTGATCTTGAAATTATTTTCAAGTTCAAGTATGTATGGTAAACAACACCTTATATGGTAACATGCTAATGGAAAGTTTTTTGTTCTATTTTTGCAAACTGATTAATGGAGCGATTTGTTTGTCTCTTCGTTGTTTATATGAATTCATGATTGTTCATGTATGTATGGGTCAACTACAGCTTGCAATCCTTCTCGTTCTCCCACCTGGTTTTCAGCTATTGGTATTAGCTTGCCCCTTCATTCACTAAATAATCTCACTTACTCTCTCTCCTTTTAATATGAGTTGGTATTTTTTTTTACGAAAAGAGTGAGATTATGAACGAGTGTATGTATATCTATGTGTATTAGGGATAAAGAGATAAAAAGTTACATAATGACATACATAGGCTATTCTATGAGTGGGTGAGCGTAGGTAATAAAAAAAAAAACAGGTTTATTTTTTTGGTTGTGCTAGAAGAAAAAAAAAAGGCTTGTATAATTGGTGTTATGAAGATGACGCCAGAATTTAAAATTCATTGAAGTTTTGGCGATTGGAGGAGTTGCAGAAAAATATTTAACGTGGTCGGTTGACAATTTTTTAAGCAATTAATTGGTGAATAATAATAGAAGTACTGTTTGAAATTTAATAAAAGTTATCGGAAAATGTAATATAGTGTTGTGTTAATGTAATAATAATGTTTCATGTTTAATAACTCTATGAATTTTGAGAAAGAGAAAAAATTAATGAAATTTAATCGAAAAAAAAAACATTAAATAAATAATATTAATTATATTAATAATTGAATGGCTTTTCGTTACCAAAATAACTGTGTTTTATAAAAAAAAATGTGCATGTTAATTACAAAATTAGTAGCAGTTCTTATAAGAAAACCGTCTTCATCTCTTACACCTCCTTACACACGAATCGCCAACAAGATCATATAATAAGAGACAAACCACAAACAATAGCAACAACAATAATTAAAATACAGTGTCTAGTGGAAATATATAATAATAAAACATTAAAAACAAAAGTAAATCTACTACAACTTAATTGATCGCAGTCATCATAATTTAATACAACAATTAAATGCTGTTATACTCCGACAAAGAGAGAAAGGTGAAGGAGATTTAATAAAGTCACATGCCAAAATTGAAAATCATATGGCGAGACACAACCACGGCGTCCGGCGGCAGAAGCTTCATCGGTACCTCATCAACACCAGCAATAAGTCGGTAATTTTGATTTTTATATACAAATAATTTTCTACATTTAAATTAAAAATAAAAAATTTTATAAAATATAAATAATTTGCTAAGACAAAAAAAAAATTGTACTAAATTTGCTAAATCTAAAACGTTTTTAAATAAAAAAATCAAATAATATTTTTCCTACATTAAGAAATGTTCCTAAATATAAAATTAAACTAAACATTTACTACATTAAGAAATTTTTCTAATTATAAATTTAAAATAAATATCAAATTTTTTTTTAGATATGAAATTTGCTAAAATTAAAATTGTGCAAAAATTAAAATTGTACTAGAATTAAAATCTTTCTACTATTAAAAATTTTTTCCTAAAAATTAAGAATTCTCCTAAAATTAAATATAGCTACAATTAAAATTGCTAAGAGAAATTTTATTATAGTTAAATGTCGCTAAAATTAATCTAAAATTTAAAACCCTTAAAATGAAGGGTAAATAAAGATTATTATATAACCCAATGTAGAAAACCAAACCAAACCTAATCTTTTCATTGATGTGGGTTACCTCCAAGTAAGATGGAGTCGAGGTAACATGGTTGGGAGGGCAAAAGGGGCAGAACACCTAGTCCCCAATCCCAAGGTAAGTATGGCCATCCGTCCCATTTAGTATCCGCTTTTTTTTTTGACAGTTTTTTTAAATCGCACGTGAAAATCTGTAGTGCGGTTTCCCTGGGCCTGAGCAAGACCCCACCCATCCGGCGAGCTAGGCCCCTACGCCAGCACGTGCGACAAGCAAAGGCTCAGGGAAACGGAAGCGGATCTTCCACCAACGCCGCACCATTACAACTTTGCTATTGCTCATTTTTTGCTTATGGCAATTTTAGTAAAATTAGTATATAAGTATGAAATTTTTAAATAAAAAGAAGATTCTTGTTTTGCAACCCAAAGCGTAGAGTTTAATTTAAATGGAAAGACACGGTTTAAGTGCCGATTGTTTTAACAAAGAAAAACTACATTCAATTCAGTTTATGTGCTGATATTGAAAACGATTTTATAATTTCACAACTCAGTGAATTGAACAATCATAAGATATTAAGCTAACTCAAATGGATCGTTTTTATAAGTTTTGGAAACAGTTTACGTTTTTGTTAATTTTTATTAATAAATGGGCATTTTTGTGATACTCTACTATGGAAACCCGCTTCAAATACACAATAAGTTTAAGAAGGATATAGCTGTTATAACCGTAGATTTTTTTTTTTAATATTATATAAACTTTATTTCATCAAATCAATTCATACATAATTAAGCCTTAGCGCCATTAAGGCTTTATTGAGGCAATTTGGCTTATGAACTTATTTTAATAAAATTAAAAAACTTTTAAATGAAAATTCTTTGTTATACAAAATAGGAAACATTCAATTTGTACTAATGAAAAAATTTAAAATTAAAAAAAAAATTAAATTTACTTCAACATTGAAAGAAAGCAGACGTATTTGAAATATTTAAAATTTTTTTTTTGGGAATATAAATATAAATTTATTAATTCCTTTTGACAAATTCTTTAATCAATAATGGATGATAATCCGCCAATATTAAATGGTAACAAACATAAATTACCACCTGATAAAGGATCTGCAAGTTCATCTGCAAGTGTGTCCATGGTGGTAAAGGGCAGATAATGGGATACACAGTACATGACCAACGCCACTTCCTTTGTTAAGACAGAATTCATCTCCGTTTCTTTCTGTAACTGTCTACTTACCAAGCCACGCAAAAAGGATTGGTTTTTAGCTTCATTTTCTTTTTTATTATGGCTTCTAGAGGCAACATGGCGGTTTAAAAGCGTCAAAATAGAGAATAGAGAATTTAACCTATGGCTGTTGTCCTTCCGCATCAAGTTTTTGACTCCAATAACAATCTGTTAGAAAAATTTTGTTTTGGTTCTGAATGAAAATTGCAAAGAATGCAATAAAAATGCAATATAAAATTAATTTTAAATTAAATGCAAACTTTTTGTTCCACATTTTCAAATTGGTTTATGTAATTTCAAAACTATTTCTATGGACATATATGTTTTGTTACGTGAAAGAATGCATGGTACAAGTAGTGTATTTTAACCATCTAAAATTTCGTTAATAACTAGACCTGCTACTAATTCGCGAGCCATGTTCACTCGTTAAAAGTGAGAAAAAAAATTAATAATGAAATCAAGTTCGCCCGTGTAAACGCAAACACATTTTTCATATACGTTTGCATGATACAATGTTTGCATTCAAGAATGACCGTGCGAAGACCGCTTAAGAAAAAATAGAATTTGGAATGAAAATGCTTTAATTATGACAATATGAATGTTCATGCAAGTAAAAATTTCATTAATTTTTATTTCAAATCATTAAAGATAAAGCACGAAACATTTTCACTAAGAAAATTAAACTGTAGTTTGTAGTTTTTTGGCAGTTTTGAAATAGAAAATGTTTGTGGCAGCACTGAACCCCATTACATGAAAGGCGATGTGGTTCCATATGACTATTAATTTCACATCTATGCTGCCATCTTTCGAGTATTTCAGGTACTACTTAAGTTTCAGTGATTCTTGACTTAACACAACGTAAAAAGTTGAGCGTACTTCCTGTTGCTTCTACTTACTACAAAGAATTGTCATAAAAATGGTCGTTGCGAATAAACCGCAGTAGATTTGAAAAAATCGCAGTGCCGCAGTAGAAAATTAAATTTTGGTAAAAAGCGCAGTAGATCTACTGCAATTGAAGTAAAGTCCGAACCCTGGGCCGTACTAAACACGCTGGTGCTCGGCTTATATTTATACAGAAGAACAAAACCAAAACTACTCACCAAAGAGTAAAAGTAAACAACAATTTCATTCAGTCTTATGAAAGCTTTTGAACAAAGCAGGTTTATGTCGCATTGCCTTTTGAAATTCATATATATTTTTTTTAATAGGTACACAGAGAATATTTGTTTAAAAGAAACAAAAAATGTTGAGAAAATTTCGAAGACTTGATAAACTATAAATTAAACATTTTCTATAAATTACATACGTCGCCTCCATTTGACAACATTATAGCTGTCTTTTATGCATTTTTAATTTTAAAAAATATCCATTAACTGCAGGCTGGTAAGTTTTTTAGTTTTTGGTAACATACCACTTAATAACCTTTGAAATGTCTTATGTTTTGAAGTTTTGCTATTTTGTGTTTTTTTTTTTTTTTTGTTTTTTAAAGAAATTAATTACTTATTATTACTTATTTGATTTAATAAACTTCAAACTTATGGATAAAAGAGATTAAATATTCTTCATATATTGTTAAAATATTAAAACAAAATATGTATATTTAAAATTTTACCATATTCTTCGTGAACTCAACTATTTTCCCTTTTATGCATTCATATAAACATTCATACAAAATCTACATAAACCCATTTAATATTGGCATTGTGTTACGTCCATGGATTTCGATCAGTGTAGTACGACTAACACATGCTCATAAACCAGTGGAGGCCGTGCCAAACACATTGGTGTTCGGCTTCTTATATGTATACAGCCGAACGAAAACAAAAATACTCACCAAAGAGTAAAAGTAAACAACAATTTTATTCAGTCTTATGAAAGCTTTTGAACAAAGCAGGTCTATGTCGCATTGCGTTTTGAAATTCATATATACATTTTTTTAATAGGTACACAGAGAATATTTACAGCGACACACAATTTTTTTGTTTTATTAAAGCTTTTATTTTATAATTACATTTTTAATAAGAAGAAAGCTATAATGTGGGATGAAAAATGGGAAAGTAGTTTCTTCTTTTGTTTAAACGCGCTAAATGAAGCGGAGTGCCTGGTGTGTAACAATGTATTAAAAATAAAAAAGGCATTTAACCTTAAGCGTCATTATAGAATCGGCCACCCTGAACTTGTTTTAGTTGTCGAAAACGAAAAAAGAAAATTACTATTAAAACTAAAAGAAAATTTTAAAATTAAATATAATTACATTTTAAACGGTAATACCTCTGAATGCGGAAAAATTAAGGTAACGTACACCATTGCTTTGGCCTTTGCAAAAAAGGGCGACCTTAGAAACCTAATGCTTCATTTATTTTCAATGTTTTCCACGACATATTTGTGGGTCAACATTTTCAGTAATGTCTCAAATCAAAAGCAAAAGCCGAAATAAATTAACTGACAGTCATTTAGAAACGTTATTGAAAATTAAATGTTATGATAAAGAAATTGACATTGAAAAATTAGTCGAATATCACAATTCAAATACGAACGTCAACTAAATTGTGTCGATATTTATTTTGCTTACATTCTCACCAAATAATTTTAATTAAAAGAAACAAAAAATTTTGGGAAAATTTAATTAAAACAAAATTACGCAAAGCAGTTGAATCTGCTATAAATTAAACATTTTCTATAAATTACATACGTCGCCTCCATTTGACAACAATATAGCTGTCTTTTATGATTTTTTTTTTTTTTAATTTTAAAAAATTTCCAGTTACTGCAGGCTCGTAAGTTTTTTAGTTTTTTGGTAACATACCACTAATAACCTTTGAAATTTCTTATCTTTTTAAGTTTTGCTAATTTTTTTTTGTTTTTTAAAGAAATGGATTACTTATTTGATTTAATAAACTTCAAACTTATGAATAGAAAAGATTAAATGTTCTTCACATCTTGGTTTACATTTTCAGAATGTAAGATTTGAAATTTTAAAACAACAAAATATATTTAAAATTTTACCATATTCTTCGTGAACTCAACTATTTTCCCTTTTAGTCATTCATATAAACATTCATACAAAATCTACACAAACCCATTTAATATTGGCATTGTGTTACGTCCATGGATTTCGATCAGTGTAGTACGACTAACACATGCTCATAAACACTATTACTAACTCAATTCTCTCGACGGCAACCACTGATGTAGGCAGAAGAAAAGTGGGTGTAGGGAAAAAGGGATTTTTCATAAGCGTAGCGATTTCTAAAAAAATCTCCTGGCATCACTGATACATATTTATGTTCATTTGTGTTCGTAGGAGCGCATATACTTTGGAAAATATATACACTTAATTATCAAACTGAAATAATGTCAATTTATTTGATTTGCCTAACAACCAATGGTGGTTTACCAATATTAACACGTAAGAAGGGTGACTGTGATAATGTAAGTTAAGCTATGCATTCGTTCTAAATAAAAAGGTAAACATATTTTTATTTTGTTATTCAATAGTTACCATTCTCTACGATAGCATCTCTAAATGGGTTTCATATGTTCTTTAAATCTCTCGGTGTTTCATTGTATACCACTTACGCCGAAAACTGGACGTATGTGTGGCATGATTTTAATACCATTACTGTCATTGTATGCTCTAAATTCATAAGCAATCATGCGCTTGAGTAACTGCCATATATTGTTTACGGAGCATTTTCTTTGTTCATAAGTCAAGATGAGATTTCACATCCATCGTTTTTGGAGCGTTTGAAAAAAGAATCTAAAAATTATCTTCCAGTTATAGATGTTGCCCTGGAGTCATGTGTAAGCCAATTTTTGGGTTTTTTTTTTCAATTTTTTTCAATTATATATTCTTCCTTTATTTACATATTTTAACAAATTTGATATTTACATATGAGATCTTATCTTTACATAGATATTTCAACAAATAATATATAGGATCTAAAGACATTAAATAGATTTTATTTTATTATACCCTATACTATAGGGCCTATACCACTATGTGGTTTGGGTATAATGACTTTGTGCTGCTGTTTGTAACAACCAAAAATATTTGACCTAGACCCATCTTTAATTATACCGATCGAATCAGAATCACTTTTTGAGTTGATTTAACAATGTCCGTCCGTCCGTCCGTCCGTCCGTCTGTGTGTCCATGTAAACCTTGTAATCAAACTGCAGGTCGCAAATATGAATATAATTTGACGAAATTTGGTATAAAAGCTTCTATCGGCCATGGGATGAACGCTATTGAAATTGGAGAGAATCGGTCCATGTTCAGACCTAGCCCCCATACAAATTACCCCTATGAAATCGACATAAATTGCCATAAGATCCAAATTGTCATATAGATCTTACTCAAATTGGGTTTGTATGCGTTCATTACATCTATTAATGAGTAGTCCAAAAATGATCCCTTTGACCCCATATAGAGCTGCTTCCCGATCTTCACTTAAATCTATTAAAAAACAAAAATATTGCACTGATTCTTCTCAAATTTTGTTTGTATATATTTTTGCAAAATACAAGAGACTTTACCAAACATGAACAGGATCGGTCCATTTTTGGACCTAGTCCCCATATATCTATAGCATCCGATATGAACTTTTTCATATCTGAAGCCAAAAAAATTAATAAAAATCCCACTCAAATTTGGTTTTTGCTTATTTTCTATGCCCAGTTAGTTGAGCCTAAGAGATAGGGTTTCTAAACGCATGGTATAGGGTATCGTACAGTCGGTCTAGACCGACTATAATTTTCTTACTCGTTTTTTAATGATTTTTAAAGGAAAATGGGAGGGAAGAAACCTTTATATGATTTAATAAATTCAAATACTATCTGAAAATATTTATATGCTTATAGAAGGTTTATTAGAAATAATAGACCTCTATAAGCATATAATTTTCAATTTGGTGATTTCTTTTTAATTTTACGATACTTCTCTACATTCTCTTATCAGTGGGTAAGAGGAATTTTCAATTTTGGCAAAATAATTGTTGTTAATCCTTGTTATGAAATCGATAATTTTTTCATAACCTGTTTCTTCATGAAGAAGATTTGTGGGATACCTCCAGGGCTTTTTATTTATCATTTTAAGACATTTGTTTTGTATAATTTGTAAGCGTTTTAGGTGGCAGTTGGCAGCGTCACTCCAAATAGGACACGCGTATGTTAATATTGGCCTTATAACACTTTTGAATAGGAGATTTTTGTTTTTAGGGTTTAGAAATGACCTTCTATTTAGAAGTGGCCATAATGCTTTAAATGAATTTATAGCTTTTTGGCACGTAGCCATAATATGTTGTTTAAAAGTAAGATTTTGTCCAAGACAACTCCGAGATATTTGACATGATTATCTACATTTATGGTATTATTTCCAATATGAAGATGACGTCTTGGCAATCTTTTGGGAGATTTGTTGAACGGAAAAATAATTGCTTGGGTCTTGTTTGGATTAATTTTGATTTTCCATTTGTGAAAATATTTACTGCAATTTACAAGTCCCTTTTCCATTTTCTTCAGGAGTGCACTTGTAAGTTTGTTTGAAGAAATTAACGCAGTATCATCTGCGTAGTAAGCAACTTTCATATACTTCGGAACTTTGAAATCGGATGTATATATCGAGTAAAGCAATGGCGACAAGACTGATCCTTGAGGTAACCCTGTGGTGATGGTTTTTGGAGATGATGTTTCATTATTAATCGCAACTTTAAAGCTTCTGCCGTGAATGAAATCTGAAATAAGTTTGCATAAATATTTTGGTATTTTTGCATCAAGAAGTTTAAATACTAGGCCATTATGCCAAACGGTGTCAAACTCTTTTTCGATATCCAACAATATTAGACCCGTTGAACGTTTATTGTTTTTATTGCTGATTATTTGATTTTTAATTCTGTTTATTTGGTGAGTAGTGCTATGCCCTTTTTTAAATCCAAATTGTTCTTTAGCAACAATAGAATTGGTCGTTACAAATTCACTAAGACGAGAATGTAGTATTTTTTCAAATATTTTACCTAAGTTACTTAATAAACTAATAGGTCTATAGCTATTTGGGTTATTTTTTGGCTTACTAGATTTGTTGATAGCTATAACCTTAGCGTTTTTGAAATGGTTTGGGAAATATTTGAGTTTGATGCAGCTGTTAAATAATATAACCAGTAATTTTAGAGCTTTGAGTGGTAGTTTCTTTAAGAGCAGGTTGGGAACATTGTCAAAACCAGGAGAATTTGAGGGTTTTATTAATGAGACAATATTCATTACTTCTTCTAGAGATGTATAAATTGCTGACTCAGAACTGGGATTTTCCTTCTTAAAATTATTTACTTTTGTATTTATTACTATATCCGCTGAGTGGCTGTAATTCGAAGTGAGGTTATTTGCTTTGACAAAATGTATTTGCCAGGACTTCAGCCTTGTCCTTATCAGATGTTATCCTTGTATTTCCAACCTCAAGGTGAGAGATTTGATTTTTTCCTTTTCCTCGCAAGTTCCTGCTTATTCTCCAAAATGATTTATCACCTGGTTTTAAATTGGATAATAATTGACACCATTTTTTATTGCGTTCCGAATTAATACTTTTATCAATCATGTTACTTAAAAACATAGTACATTGATTATAAAAAGTTTGCTCGGCTATATTTGAAGATCGTTGGCTTTTTCTTTTAAAGCTTCTTGTTAGTTTAATATATTTCACAGTACTTTCTGGTAATGTGTAATTATTTTGTTGGGTTATTTTAGGTGTAGACGCATCCCTTGCTTCGAAGACTACATTTATAAATTTTTGTATTTCCTGATCAATTACTACCTTGGTATTGTATATATCCGAATTTAACGTGATTTTATTTTCTAAAAAATTCATATAAATGTTCCAGTTGGTTGCACTATAATCATAATAGTTGAGGTCAACCTGCGAGGCCACTGATCTTTTAAGTGTACACATAATGGGGCGATGGTCTGATGGTATTTCGTAATCCATTGTCTTTACGTCTATATTTAAAGCGGTATTGCTTAAAATAATATCGACTGTGGATGCTTCGCGATTGTGTTGATGGTGGAATAGGGTTGGACTATTAGGATAGTGTATAAAAAAATTGCTTGATTGCTGTAGATTGTTGAGTGCTATTCCTGCAGTATTAATTGAACGGCAATTCCAAGAGCAATGTTTGGCATTTACGTCACCAAAAACTATGTATTCTTTGGTGGAAGGTGTTAGGTTCAAGATATCAGCACAGAAGTTATGGGTATATCTTGGTGAATATAACGAAGATACAACAATAGGTCTATTATTTATAATAACTTCAATTGATATGTTTTCGATTGATGAAGTGTTTGATATAAAGAGGTTTTTATGAGCGACAGATTTATGAATTAACAGAGCTACTCCTCCTCCTCTAGCATCTGTTCTGTCACTTCTATATAAATAATAATTTTTTAAAAAAGAGTCTATGATTTTCTGAAAAAAATGTTTCATTCAAAGACGCTATTTTAATATTTTCTCTTTCAATTAGTATTTCAAATTATTTTAATTTAGAAAAGTTTGAAATGCCATTAGCATTCAAGTGAAGCATTTTGAATTCGTTTAAATTATTAGTATAATCCATGGGCGTATTTTACCATTGACATTACAACTTTGATTTGTTGTACTTTTGAAGTGCACCTATGCAAATCATCCATAGCTGTAGTGAAAATATCAAAAAGCTCATCAATGCTAAATAAATCGTTAGTTGTTTTCAGCTGGTTAGCATATGTAGCTTTGCTGTTGTTATTGATGTTACTGTTACAATTTTTGTTGTTGTTTCTTAAATTATGAAAATCTCCCACATTAAATTGAAATGAGTTATTTTGTAGTTGTCTGCTTTTATTTCGGACTTTTAGAAGTAACTCTTCTAGTTTCCAAATAGAGAGAACGTAACGGACAATTGATGTCGTTTGCAGAGTGATCAGTTCTCTCTTTTCCTTGTTTTTTGCAATTAAAGCATGTAAAAACAGCTGGCCTTTTTTCATTTGCAGGCAGTTCCAGCATTGAGTTGGTTTGTTCTTGGATTTCGTTTTGTATTTTTTCCAAGAAATTATAATGTTAGTTTAGTTGAAATATTGTTATATTTTTAAAAGAAAGATTTAAGATATTTATTGTTCAATATCACAATTAAAGATGTTTATTGTTTAATATTACAATTGAGAAAATTCATTTTTTAAATAAAATATTTTGAAACTCAAATTCGATAATTTTAAAACTAATATGATTTTTATAAAAAATTAAGAATATTAAAGTAGAAAAATAACAAAGTATAAAACAAATAAAAATACAAAGGTTTAATTCACATATTAAGAAAGACCCTACAA